>APFE031234357.1:2697-20140 GCA_000404065.3 Pinus taeda
TAACAGTAGTGGGCTTCTATGGGGCACAATAGTAACAATATGGGCACTACATGGGTACATCAATATAATAAGGGGGTTGTACTAATAATAATAAGGGTTTACACTAGTAGTATAGGGGCCTAGCATCTGCCTACTTACGATGGGTTAAGTGAGGTAGATACTTTCCTAGATAAGTTTGGAAGGGAGGTGCCAGAAAATCAACATTTCCAGGCCTTGAATTGGGTACAGCGACTACGCCCACAAGGTGCTGGGGTACGCACAAAGAAAGCTTTGAGGATTGGCGCGAATGTAGGAGAATAATGTGCACATGGTTTGGGAAGCCTAAGATGCGACTAGCAGACAAGTATGATGGACAGGATGATCCACGCGCACACTTGTCCAAGTGGACAAAGGTCTATGGAGAAAAGCCAAAACCTGAGTGGGCGCACCTATTCTGTCATACCCTAGATTTTATACCCATGAATTGCTATATAGAGATGGAGCTCCGCCATGGGACAAGTGAATGGGATATCCTGCATGAAGGGTTCATGATGACCTTCATTTTTTAGGATAGATGGTGGGACAACATTGATGAAGTGCTACAAGAGGTAAAGGCAGCAATCTTTAGGATACCACAGGAGCCATTAGAATCGATTCAGCCTGAATGGGCTACTCAGCTGAGCTACATGCTGGAATGTTATAATGTAAGAGCTGAAGAAGAAGACCAAGATCTGCATAAAATTAACATTCCAGAAACAGAAGGCCATCAAGAGGTTTAAGGACCACAGATTGAGAACCTTGACATCACTGCACCGGTAAAAATGAAGTCGGTGAACATTGGTACGAAGGCCGAACCTAAGTTTGCAACGCTCAGTGACTACTGGGATGACGCGACGGTGGATAAGGTTGCTAAGTTACTCCGCGAGTACCGGGACTTACTCCCGACCAAGTTTATGGATTTAAAGGGAATTGTTAGAGATTTAGGAATGATGAGGATCACGTTAAAACCCGACGCGAAGCCAGTTAAGAAAAGGCCTTATCGCTTAATTTCAAAATACAAGGAGAAGGTCCACGTAGAACTAGACAAATTGCTCGCAACAGGAATCATTGAGCCGGTGGAAGAATCTGATTGTGTAAGTCCAATGGTGGTGCAGGAAAAGAAGTAGAAGGACGAGATAAGAATATGTGTGGATCTCAGAAAATTGAATGATGCTTGTGTGTATGATCCATTCCCAACTCCATTCACAGATGAGGTGTTGGACAATGTCAGTGGGCAGGAAGCATATTCTTTCACTAACGGGTTCTCAGGGTACCAACAGATCAAAATCAAGTCGGCAGATAGGAACAAGACAACCTTCATGATTGACTGGGGCTGCTTTCAATACACTTTCATGCCATTTGGGTCACCGGCCATATTTTCGCACGTGGTTGTTGTAGAATTTAAGGAATATATTCACAAGTTCTTGGAAGTTTATTTTGATGATTAGGTTGTATTTGAACTGTTTAAGCACCACGTAGAGATCTTACGCTTGATGTTGGATAACTGCCGAAGTTACCAAATCGCGCTTAACCTCAAGAACTGTACGTTCCTTGTTCCTTTCGGGACCTTGTTGGGACATGTGGTTTGTAGACAGGGACTAATGGTAGATCCCGCGAAAATTGTGGTGATTTCAAATTTGGAAGCGTCGCGAAGTGTGAAATAGCTACTCGCTACCTTGGGACATATAGGGTACTATAGGAAGTTCATCAAAAGTTATGCCCAGATCACCACACAGACGGAAAAGATGTTGAAAAAAGATGTCACGTTTTGCTGGAACGATGACTATAAGAAAAAGCATGGATGTATTGAAAGAAAATATGGTCACTGCATTGATCGTGGTCTTCCCGAACTGGGACAAGGAGTTTCATGTCCATGTTGACGCATCGTGTATAGCGTTGGGAGTGGTACTAACACAGGATGGTGGAGAGGGCTTGGACCACCCTATTGCGTTCACGAGTCACATATTGTCTAAAGCAGAAAAGAAGTATTCCACCACTGAATGTGAGGGACTTTCTATGGTGTATGCGCTCCAGAAATATCGACACTTCTTGCTAGGGGGACACTTCAAAATGTATACAGATCATTTCACACTAAAATACTTGGTCAATAAGCCTGTGTTGGGGGGGTGCATATGCAGATGGCTTTTTTGTTCCAAGAAATATGATTTTGAAGTTGTTGTGAAACCTGGACGATTAAATGTGGGACTGGATCACCTATCACGCATTGAGACAGGAGAGGAACCTACTAGTATAGAGGAAGGATTACCTGATGCACAGCTCTTTGCTGTGAAAGTAGCAGATGGACATTTTGAAGATATAATCCACTTTCTTATAACTGGAACTGCGCTAAAAGAGTACTCTGTCCAGCGAAAGAAGGAACTAGTGGTCTGCACGACAGATTTCTCTGTCATTGTGGGGCACCTATATAATATGGGCAATGATGAGATACTGCGAAGGTATTTACTTGAATTTGAAAGAAGCCATATCCTCGAGGAAGCACATGGGGGCACTGCGGGAGGACATTATGCAGGGAGAGCGACCACACAGAAGATTCTCCGTGCAGGGTTGTGGTGGCCGACCCTTCATCAGGATTCAAAGGCACATTGCAAAGCCTGTGATGTATGTCAAAGAATAGGTAAACCATCGCAGAGGGACAAGATGCCTTTGAATCCGCAAATGACGCTGCAGCCCTTTGAAAAGTGGGCGATCGACTTCGTAGGACCTATCAAACCTCAAGGAAAAACAGGCGCGAGATATATTATCACTGTGACAGAGTACCTGACTTGTTGGGTAGAAGCGCAACTAGTAAAAGATTGCACGGCTGCCATGGCCACAAAGTTTCTGCTTGAACACATATTGACACGAATTGGATGTCCAAAGATCTTGATGAGCGACTATGGCACACATTTCCTTAACAAGATGATCAATGTGCTGACAGAAGAGTTTCAGGTGTATCATCAGAAAAGCACACCGTATCACCCACAAGCCAACGGGACAGTAGAAGCATTTAACAAAGTACTGGAGACTGCGCTGACCAAAGTATGCAACGCGCAACGAAGTGATTGGGACCTGTGCGTACCTACAGTATTATGGGCTTATAGGATGACATGCAAGAAACTGACAGGACAGATACCTTTCCGGTTGGTCTATGGAGTGGAAGCCGTAATGCCGATGGAATACATCGTGCCTAGTCTGCGCATAGCAGCACTCATAGGTATGACAGACCGTGGAGCCCTAGAGGAAAGATTCGCGTAGTTGGAGGAACTCGAGGAAGAACGATTTCTAGCTGGCCATCACCAATAGGTATAAAAGCAGTGCGAAAAGGCATGGCACGATCAACATATTAAGTTGCACACCTTCAAGGTGAACGATTTAATGTTACTGTATGATAGTAAGTTTGATAAATTCCCAGGAAAATTCAGAATGTATTGGCTGAGACCGTATGTTATTAAGGAGGTCACATACAGAGGCACGGTGTAGTTGGTAAAGTTAAATGGAGAACCTTTCCGAGGAAGAGTGAATGGAGGTGGGTTGAAGCCATACACGGGTGGCCCGACTATCTGACTAGCCCATCGAAGCACAGTCTTAAAGCTCTAGGTAGCTAAAAGGAGGTGTGGGATTATAAACAGTTGCAGGGAAGTAGTTCAGAGACAACAGTCTCTGAACAACGCGTGCACGAGGTGTTGAGTCCCAAACTTGCATCTTTCCTACACATTTTTCTAGCTTCTTTTCATTTACCTGAACCTCCTAAGCTGTCAATATCATTGCATATTAGTTATAAAAGAGCAATTAAAGTGGTTTCTTGACTATGTCTTTGTGTTGTTGTTTGAACTATATTTTTGCTTATGAGCTACGGAATCTTGTCACTTTCCGCAGCTGGGTCAACTTTCCGCAGTTGTTTTTGTTAAAGTCTATATTGCAGGTGTCTTCAAGCAAATCGAGCCACATGGGAAAGTTGGAAATGATGTAGACATGGTTTGTGTCCCATTGGTCTAGCTGGATTCGTCAGAAGAGGCCATAGTCAACGGTGGTCAAGCGGTGGTCAACTGAAGAATCCCACAATAATAGGACTCTATTTCCAGGCACGTGAAAGATTTCCGTGACCGTTTCTAGACTTCTAGAGGCACGCTGACACCTGTAGGCTACCCACGATGTAAATCCAACAAGCCGCTTTCACTAGATTTCATCATCTCGGTAGCCATGATGCTAGATCCATGGACGTTGTCGTTCACGTGTCCTTTGTCAGTGCAGTTTTTAGGAAATCAGTTATGTAGCCTTCTGTTATAAATAATGCATCTCCATATGCATCATAGTTAGTCTTTTTGAATTTATTGTTGACTGTTAACGAGCCCATTGTGTTGTGACATTGTTTCGTCATTATGACTGAATTCTGAATATATGAGAAGACTCTGTTTCTGAGCATAATTCGTGGTTGATAGTTGTTGCCCGAGGTTGTGCAGAGGGCCCCTGCACACACCGAGGTTTTGTTTATTGATGTATAGTTTCATGCTGTGTTTTTATGTTCATTATGCCATAGTTATTCACTTGTATATATTACATTTCTTATGGTACTAACGTTTTATTTTTGTCCATGATTTTACATGCTTTCCATTGTTGTTAATGCTGATCAGTGTATTTGTTCCAGATTACAGTAGGTAGCCCAGGCAATTGCACATAGTTTTACAATGACTAATGACATGGAATCAGTTTTATCTTTCTACTGACTTATATTTCTTAGTTTTTAATTCCAGCTCTGTTTTGTTTATTTTAGTTCTGTTCATTGGCTTTATTGGTTGGCTTAGATATTAAATTGCTCATGTCATTATCAGTTACCTCCGAAAGCCATAGCGAGACTAATGGTGAGGGATTGAAGTATGAGTGTTAGGATATTCCGACACATAGGAAATAGTTAAGTTCAACTTGGTCTAGTATAGAGTTAGGTATAGAGTTAGGTAAAGTGTGTTTCTTTACCGTTGTATATTTTGTAACTTACAATCCGACGGTCACAATATGTAGTGATCCGACGGTTCATTCTCTCCTCGGTATTACCGACACTTGATCCGTGGCTTGACACCCGATTGGTCCATGAATTCTATTTAAAGCGCATGGAGGGTCATTTGTAGGTTAACCGTGCATGAGAGAAGCTTATGTAAATTTTCATTCTTTTATTAATAAATTGCCTGTAGTAGCCACGTTGGCGCAGGCCGTGGACTGTTTCCCTCTCTGAGGGTTTTAACGACGTCAAAATACTGGTGTATTGATCTGTGATCTGTTTGTGAGCGGTGTCCTTTTGGTGTTCTGTCTGAGGAACTTACCCTGTATATTCCTACATGATTGGTCATATAGCAATCACCTATGAGCAAAGTGATATCACCATTAAGAGCAAGGAACAAAATAGGGATGAGGGTCCTGCTGATGGAAAGTAGAAGCAGTTGCCTATCTGGTCCTTCACCTAGAACTGGTATGTAAAGTTATGTCCTGGTGATATATGGCAATTTGTTCCCAAAAATCCATCTTGCCACAAATTCGTCCTATGTTGGATCCCACTCATGTACCAAAATGTGTCCAGGATCTTAATACATTAAAATTAACCAAAGAACCCATGAATATTAATCAACCAATACACAAGAGAGCCCCAAATGACTTACCGAGATGATAAAAAATGTTGATCTAGATTGTTAAATACATTCACAATAATGTTATCATTGGCGAAAGTGTTAATTTGGGGGCTAGAAAATCACCCTTTTATTATAATTCCCTGCCCGAACAACCATGGGTATCATTAGTAATTTATTGATGTAGAGTGTAGACAATAATATAACAAAAACAGGTCTCATAGTTAGGTTTCTACTAACATATTGGAGATAGTAGTCGCATATAATATACACTTCAGCGTTTTTGTATTAAATAGAATTGATACCATGTAATATGCATGTCACATTTCCTTATTATATCGAATTGATATTATCTAGCATGCACCTCACCATTTATGTGCTTGTCAACCAAATGTTAATGGAAGATCAAGAACTATCATAACTTAGAGAAAAGTGCATCAAAGGTGAACGTGAACTATGATAGTCTGAGAAAAAATGGGTTAATCTGTATATATAATACAAGCCATTCTAAATCACCCACCGTAGGAACTAGAATATTTGGTGAAATAGGTGCATTTATTAATTGAAACAATAAAACACATTGATCATCAATTGAAAAAGGAAAAAACGATGGAAATTATCATTGTCAAGTGAAAGGGCTGCCAAATTAGAGATTTTTTTTAATTTCAAGAAAAGTTTAGAATAGCGGAAACAAAGATAAAATGTATTTCTAAACGAAACTTCATTTCCAATTTCAAGGGGATTTTAAAATAATAGAAAAAAAGATAAAATATATTTTCTAAACCAACCTTGTTATGGCAAGTTTACTTCCTCTCATCATCTCGACGAAACCAACTTGCATGACTCCATGTTGCATTGGCAAACAAATAAGTGTTTGAATGCCACATGTTTTGTCCAAGTATGTTGTAGAGAAAATATTTTACTAGCAATTTGCTTGGCTCATTCAGCAAGATTTGTTTTCCACTACCGAGTGCTTTTCCTGGAATGTTGATGTCGTGAGGGAACAAGTAGTAAATGGAAGCCAAATAAAAAATCTTCGTATCAGAAACATTGTCTAATTCCAACACGAAATGATTTTCCTCTTCACCCACACCCCCGAAGAAGCATTGAAGTTTCTGTAATACCTGTTTTTTTAGTTGTTGGTCTGTTCTGCGAATCTATGATTGAAACCCCTTCATTGATCTACTTCTTCAAATTCCAAAGGACATTTGAAGAAACCATCACCTCATCTGAGAACCAATTATCCATTTTTGGATCTAGAGAGTTGCCAAAAGATAGTATAAGTCGAGTTAGAGGATGAAGATTCGACTAGGTTTTGTAACATCTATTTTAATTCACAATCATTAATTCTGAAAACAAACCCTCAAAAGAAATGCAGCTCATCATCATGTGCTCAAAAGAAGTAAGGCCTAGAAGCGAATTTACCATGGCTTTATCTTCCTCATTCAACAACCTCGATGAGAGATGTTGGGTTGTGTTATATTCTTTCAATGACTAGCCCACGTGGGTTAGAGGGGGGGTGGAGCCCCCACTTCATTACGCCGATTGTGTAGTGGGGGGTGTCGCAGGGGGTTTGAGGGGTTCAGGTAACACCACTCTATGGGTTCTCGGGTAGCCCCCCAGATAATTTTGGTTTTGGACTCTATATTAGGTTGGGCGGACCTACCTATGGTTTTGTGCATGTTTTTCGCACATGGTTTTCGGTCCATGGTTTCGGCCGCGATGGTTTTTCGGTCCATGGTATTGGATGCTTTGGCATGTATAAATATGTATTGTAACATTGAAGGGAAAATAATGAAAAATCAACCTGGTATTCCCGGTTTTGGGATGCAGGGGAAATATCTGTGTATATGTGTTTTATCTGTTATGCTCTCGCACTGTTTATTTTCTGTGTTTTGGAATTCGTATGCAGGTAATTTCTGTACGGGGTTAAAACCTACAAGAGATTGCATCGCTTTTTTCCTCAATTCAAAGAAACCAAAACAAAACCAAATTTCACCCATTCTCAGGAATGTTTATCAAAATTTAACAACTTCTCTAGCTTTAAGCTCATTCATCACCGCACACAAAAGCGGATCACCAATAAAAATCTGTGTCAAATTCAACTTCTAGATTTAAACAAAATCTAATTTGCCACAAAAATTGTTCCCTTTTCTTCATATTGAACACATTTTCATTTATCCTTAACAATCAAATTGAAAACCAAAAAAATAGAAGAGAACAAATACAATAATTTACAAAACTTCACCCGACTATTTAACCACAAACCACAAAAAGTTGGCACATGTCACAACACCTCCTAACAGAAAAACACATACTAAAAAAATGAGTAAGAATTCCCTGATCTCCTCTGCATTTCATTAAACTAGGTTTCCCTTCAACGACTACAAATCTTAACCTTTCGACCACTGTAAATATTCCTCAATTTTCACAAAATCATCAATCCGCGAAATGTCAATGCAACATTATGTACCTATTCAAACTATGACACCAATAAATTCACAAAACATGAGGCCTTAACTGACAAAGAAAAAAAAATACATCATTCAAAATCACTGAAAACAGGGTCATATTCACCATGAATCCACACTTTTTCGCAAATTCAGAAGAAAATGAATTTCTTTGATTCCTTCTATCATCACACCAGGGTTTTGAGCACCAAAAAATCTTATTTATTCGTTAAGGAGAAATAAATCATAACACTTCATTAAACAAAACTCCTCTTTACAAATTTGATCCAGTGCATGAATGCTAACCCCATTTTCCTAATCCAGATATCCCAGCCAAGCAATTCCCACGTCACACCACTTAGTTTTTCATTCCTCAGCCTCTACTTCAAGCTCCAAACTCTTGAACCACTTCATTGAACCACTTTTCTATCTGCCTGTCAAGCAACGTAAATCAAGGAGGCGGTGGGATCCGACCGCTGAAAACCTTTCAATCATCTCATAATCGGTTGAATGTGGCCAAACCGTCCAGAGTGATAGTTAGGGGAGTTCTTCCTAGAGGGTGCAGTCTAACTTATAGACGAAATAACCATTTCCACTGTAATTCACCAAAATATAGTAACGCAATTTCAAGATTTTTTTTGTTTAAAATACATTTTTGAATTCGTAAATAGATTCATCACATTGAGAATTCCCGTGACATTCAAATTATGCCGATTAAACAATTTAAACTCAAGTTTTTAAAAACCTTGTCATATTTTGATTAAAAATAACTATAAAAAATATCTTGAAAAATGACTACACCCTTCCAAAGAAACCCTTAAAGTATAATTATCTATATTAAAAAATGTTTTAATTTTACTTTAAAGGTGATTTTTTATTTTATTTTTTTAATTTAATTCTAAGCTTAGAATATTTTAACTTGTAAAGAAAAGAGTTAAATGAACAACAGATTTTGATATAATCCATTTCTTACATTTTATCCTGATGGGAATGTTGATTTTGACGTGGATGGTGATGTCGTTTGCAATGGGTGGTAATTGCGAAGATTATGAATATTCGTTATTCATGAATTGAATATGTGGAGGGACGTGGTAGTAATCTATGAAACAAGCTGGTTGGACTGCAGCGAACACCTTCTCCGCTCTTCCTTTTTTGAGGTTATCGTGCTGCGAATCGAGTTCTATGACATTTCCAGGAAGGAGGGGATGGCATGAGTAGTGCCATCGCGTATAATGGCTGGTGCGACTTTTCAACCTGCAGTTGACACTCTAAGACATTTCCAGGAAAGAGGCCATAAGGCCCCGGGTAGGATAGAACTGAGAAAATTCAAAAAAGGACAGCTTGTAAAAAGTTTCGAATGTCGCATTTCCAGGAAAGAGGCCATAGGGCCCCGGGTAGGATAGAACTGAGAAAATTCAAAAAAGGACAGCTTGTAAAAAGTGTCGAATGTCGCATTGCGAAGATACGAGGCAATCGCAGACCAATTAAGTTGGTCATTGGATAATGTCCATCATTTATAAAGCAAAAGTGACGTTTGCAAAAGTTGCGGATCAATGAAGCTTCGAAATAATAAGAATTATTATAGTCATTCATTTTCATTTTTAATTTTTGTTATTGTTTTTTTCCGCCAGAATAGTTATTTAATATGAATTCATCATATAATTTTTTTCCATATCTCATAACATGATGATTTAATAGTTATTTTATTCCTTATAAAATTGAGTTTATGTATAAAGAGGATAACAATTCTACGTGCTACCTAAGGAAGCATAAAATAATTGATAAATGGATATTTTTTAATGTATGAGATTGTGATTTTGAAAAACACAAAATCATATTTTTTTAATTATTTTAAATAAATGTTATTAATAATATAACTATATTTAATTTATTAATTTATATTTAATTTTTTATACATAAGTATGAAATTATTTTAAAATATATAATGAATGATTAAACAATTGATTCTCATTGTATTAGGAAAGTGTGTATATATATATTATATATATTATATTATATTATATATTATTTATATATAACTTTTTTATACAATGAGTATAATATTATTTCAATCATATATACATATACTTGATGTCACTAATAAGTTACATATTAAATTGATGTATGCGTTTTATTGTTTGTGAAATTTTTATGATTTGGTTGCTAAAATTTATTGAGTTGTACATACATTACACTTCTTTGGATTTCAACTTGTGATCACTTACTAAGAAGAACACATGTTTTTAACCACTAAGCCCACGTTTCTTTCTGTCCATTACAATTTTGGTTAATTATTAAAAAAAGATACTATAAAAATTTTCTAATATTATTGAGCGACACTTGGGAAATCATATCCACAATTGGAATAAGTCCTTTTTCCAAAGCATATGCTATGTTCCTTTTTTTTTGTAAGTCAGCTTTTGATATTAACAAAAAGAAAATATAGTACAAAACTTCTGCATCTGCAGACTACGGGCCACTTAACAACAAGCCTATCTTCAGGAGACCAAACTTCAGGAGACCAAACAGAGTAACTAAAAACTAAAAACAGCACACCTCGCAGAGCGACAGAGAACCAGAACTAACATAAGGACATAAACAAAAGAAGACCTGTCGGAGAAGACACTAGACAGGCTACCTAGACAGTAAACATATCAACCCACAAAGAAGAAGGAAGCGAGGATAGCAAGCCGCGAAAATAAAGAGACTGACCGCCGGGGACATGGAGTCTGAGAGACTACTGAGTCATGTTGACCTGTCCCGGCTTGGGAGGATTGCCCTGCTGATCGCCAGTCGGATTTCCCTTCTGCATATCTGAAGGCTTGCTGTCTTGACCAATGACATGTCTTAAGAGTTTAATCAGAACCGTGAGCTTCTTGCTGATTGTGTCGATCTGTTGATCCAGCGAACTCAGCTTGAATTCAATACTCTCAACGACCGCCATATGATCATGCTTCATAGTTTCTGTGAAATTCTGAAGCTTTCACAACTACTCTGCATATTCTTCCTGTATACCCAGAGCCTTCGCAAGAAGGGTCTTCATGCGCCAGCTCTTAGCTTGGGTAATGACAAATTGAGTAGCCGGAGTGTTAACTTTTCCAGGGTCCAGGATCCAGTCCACATCCTTTCCAATTTGCTGGTCTGAAAGATTGTTCTCCTCCTCCTGGACCATGGCTTCCAAGTCGATAATCTTACGCTTATTCCGTTGTGAGGTCTGTGTTTCATACGTCTCTCTCGCTTGCCGAAGGTATTTGTTGGTAGACACATTGCGGATACCCTCCCCTGCCATTGTATTGCTTACTCCTAGTGTTTTCCTGTGCTCTATCTCCAAAGTGAAGAGGCTCTGTCTTGCTACACGATAAAGCAATGCTTTTCCCGTTGCCTCTGATAGTGGTTAAATATTGAATTCCTGGGAAATTATCGGTGTATGGTCGCCTTTCTCTATGCAACTTGCACGTCAGATCATCATAATTGTTGTGTGATGGTATGTCGGTTGGGTTATGGTATAATTGCATCCCCTTACAGTCCCTGCTCCCTGCCTGCTCCATATCTTGTCAAGTGTTCCCCTTCCTGATCATATTTCGGCGGCTTATACCATCACAGATCATGAAAACCGCAAAAATCTTTATCACCTGCTTCTGTCATAATTTCCCTTATCTCACTTGTCCTTCGAGCCCTGCTGGGATTTAATGGAGCCTGCCAAGTCAGCATGTCTATTCAATTATGACATTGTATTATTCGACCCTCCAGTCAGACTCATCTGCCGTCACCAGATCTAACCTGGAGAGCTGCATGCATTTTCCTCTTAACTCTGGGTTGTCAATATCCTGCCAATAGCTGTCCCACATTGTGTTAGGGTGTTCAATCCCATGATTTGGTAGGTGGTTAGCAACTGAATTAGCATTTCTCCGTACCGCCTGAAAGATGAGGCCTTTCATTTCTCCTAACAGTTTGGCAATATTGTCTGTTACCTTGGCCAGTCGCCAATGTCTAGTAACCTTTCTTGCTGGCGTTCCTCTCTAGATCTTCTTGGACGCTGTTATGGCCACCTCTGAATCGCCTTCAACCACTGCGTTGCCCGTTTGGTTCATTCTAAGAATCCTTAGTCCTCTTTCCATGGCTGCAAATTCCATTTCGTTATTGGTTCCTTCCCCTAGGGCTTTACTGTAAATGTGAAGAATTTCCCCTTCATGATTCCGGATGATTCCTCCAATGCCTACCAAGCCAGGATTGCCTCTCGAGGCACCGTCAAAGTTCAGCTTTAGGAACCCTTCAGGTGGACGACTCTAGCCAATTGGCACATTGCTTGGTTTTTTCTGGCGTTCTGTGGGTTCCCATATTTCATCCATTGTCCAAATTGAAGGCTTTCAGAAATCGTTGGTCCTTGGCCGAAGTTGGTTATCAGGATCTGCTCTGCACTTTACCAAGATTAATTATCGAATGTTTTGGGTTAAGGTAACTTGCGAGTGCTCTATATTTCTGTGCTCATTCTGAAAAATTCTTCTATTTCTTTCTTTCCATATGGTCCAAGTTATGAAGCCTGGAAAGACTTTCCATATACTATTGATTCTTAAATTGTTTGAATACTCGCTTTGCCAATTCATAATAGTGTTTTGAATGGAGTCCCTATCCATGTTAGTTTGTTGCATTATAGTTTCCATCCATCTCCAAAGGTGATCAGTCCATTCACAGGTGTTGAAAAGATGGTTCATAGTTTCTTCAAATATATTACACAAAGGGCATTTAGAAGGGCCCTTAAATCCTTTTTTGCGCAGATTTTCCCAGGTAAGAGTTTTTCTCCACATTAGGAGCCAGAGAAAGGTTTTTATTTTAGGCCAAAACATGGAATCCCAGACCTGGTTGCTCCATTGCATTACCTCCACCTGCTCTGAATGCTCTAGCTACTCTCTGGCCTCTTTGAGTGTGAAATTACCACTCCCTTTCATGCCCCATCTTAGCTTGTCGTTTTCTGTAGCCTTTCTGATTTTTCTTTTGTTTAGATGGCTTAGCAGATCACTTATATTATTGTTTACCTCAATTGAGTTGTCTATATCATGGATTAACCAATCTCTCCATTCCTAGTCGCTGCTGCTATGGCTCCAATAATGGTGGACAGTATACCTTCCCCTGTTCTGGCATTCTCTTTTAAAATCTTCTAGCTCTGGTTTTTCCAACCTTGGGAGTTGTTGTTAAGCATATTCTCAAAAAAGGGCGGTTTCCCCATTGTGGATTTCCCAGAAACTATGATCCTGAACTAAGTTATGATTCCTTCTTGCTAAATTCCATGTTGGAGAACCCTCAGGCACTTCCTGTAACCTTATTAAGTCCTATTCATTGTAGTCGTGAGTATATTTTTCCTTCCAGTGTCTGGCCCATGGCAGATTGGGTTCCTTCAACCAACATCACCATAGCCTGGCTCCACATGTCATGTTGATGGTGTAGGGATCCACAAGATTTAAGCCCCCTGTTTCTTTCGATTTGCATAGTTTGTTCCAGGCCACAAGTGCCCATTTATTTTTCTCAGCATTGCCACTCCACATAAATGATCTTTGAATAGCCCTAATTTTCTAGAAGACTCCCTTAGGAGCTGGCATGGTGGAAAGAAAATACTGCGAAATGGCTTACAGTATTGCTTTAGTGAGGACCAATCTTCCAGCAAAATTAAGAGGCCTATGAGTCCAATGTTTACATCTTTTCTCCATTTTCACCAAGATTTTTTCCCAATGAATTTTTTTGCCAAGGTTTAGTCATTAGCGGGGCTCCGAGATACTTAGAGGGCAGACTACCCCTTCGAAATCCTAGAATATTAGATCGATGCTTCTAAATGGCTAGATATGAGTATTAAAGAAGAAAATAGTAGATTTAGCATGATTAATCTCCATACCTGAAGCTTTGCTGAAGAGGTCTAGAATGTTCTTGAAAGCCACGACTTCTTTCACAGATGGAGTGCCATGCAGCATTGTGTCATCTAGAAACTGCTGATGTGTTGTTGCACGTATGGAGTGAAGTGGATGTAATCCTTTGAATTTTCCTTCATCTCTTGCTTTGTGAATGAGTCTGCTGAGCCCTTCCATAAGGATCACAAAAAGGAAAGGGGAGAGAGGGTCTCCTTGTGTGATGCCTTGGGAGGGGGAGAAGGGTTCTGAGAGGGAGCCATTGACTAGGATAGAAAATTTGGTGGATTTAATCAGAGCTAGGATCCATTTGGTCCATTATTTGTCAAAGCCAAAAGAATTCAGTATGGCTTCCAGATAATTCCAGTTGACTTTATCGAAAGCTTTGGAGAGATCTAGCAACATTAGCATACCTCCTAATTTCCTTGGCTGAAGGGTATGAACCATCTCCTAAGCTAAAAGGATATTGTCCAAAATTTGTCTGCCCTCCACGTAGCCTGACTGCTCTTCCGAAATTAAGTCAGAGAGAATTGGCTTAAGTCTATTGGCTATAACTTTATATATGATTTTATATATCACATTACATAAAGCTATAGGTCTAAATATTTCTGGAGAGTTGGCCTCTTCTTCCTTAGGAATTAGAGCAAGGAAAGTGGAGTCCAACGATTTGACAATGGAACAGGAGCATTTGGAATCTTCTGCAACTTCCCAAACCTCTGTTTTAATAGTAGGCCAATAGGCTTTATAGAAATTTATTATAAAACAGTCAGGCCCAGGTGCCTTATCATTAGGCATACTCTTGACAGCTTCTTCCACTTCCTCCATCGAGACAGCTCTTAACAGAGCTGATTTTTGCTCATTAGTTATGATGTGGGGTATTGCTTGGGTTAGGTCCTCTACGGCCTCTGTTCTTTCTTCCTGCGTTTCCTGAGCTATATGATTAAAGTGCCTAGTAAGCAAAGTTTATATTTGCTTGTGATTTTGAAGAGTTTCCCCTACTTCATTATTGAGCCGAAGAATTTTATTTGCACCCCTGTAGTCCAGCGTAGATCTATGGAAAAACTTTGTGTTCTGTTCTCCTTCCTTTAGCCACTGGATCCTTGATTTTTGTCTCCAAAGTGTTTCTTCCTGTTGACAATGGAGTTGCCATTGTTGCATCAATGCTTTCTCCTATTCCCTTGAGTCTTCACTATTGTTCCCCGAAGCCCATTCCTTATGAATTTGATTTAACTTGCCTTCTATGATGGTTTTTTCCTGGAAGATGTTCCCAAATTCAGTTGCATTCCATTCTTTATTTTTATTTTTGATGTGTGTTAATTTCATTTGGAGCTTAAACATTCTGGTTCCTCTAATGTCCAATGGTTCACATCACCATTTCTCCAGCAATTGAAAAAAATTGGGGTGAGTCAACGAGAACTTTTCGAATCTAAAAGGCTTGTTTCTAGGAGTCCCTAGGAAGGCTGCCTCCAAAGAGATTGGTCAGTGATCTGATCCTCCACTGGGATGAATGTCAGAGTCCACTATTATTCCTTCAAGTAAAATGCTTTCAGAGATAAGAAATCTGTCCAAACGAGAGGCAATCAACTTCTCTCCTCCTCTTCTATTGTTCCAAGTGAAGGATCCATTTTTGGGTAGGATGTCTACTAGTTTGGCAGAATCAATGAATTCAGCAAAGAGTTCTGCATCCTTATTGAGCCTTCTGATTCCTCCTTTCTTATCCAGGAGAGTGGTTATCATATTAAAGTCCCCGGCCATGATTATCTTCGAGGTGGGATGTCTAAGCTTTAAACTCATAAGAGAACTAAGAAAAGAAAATTTATCTTCTAACCTTTGCGGTCCATAAACATTTATGCATAAGTAAGTTTCAGAATTACCTACCATTTGAACTTCCGTGGCTACGAATGATATTGTAGCTTCCATTGAGAGGATACCTACCACTCTGGTGTCCCAAAGAGTAGCTATGCCTCCTTCTCATCCTTGACTGGCTACTTCTATAAATTCTATAGGTTTACCCAGCCTTTTGCTGATGTTCACCATGTGATTAATGGCACATTTGGTTTCCTGTATGAACATAATATCCGGATTTTATTTTTTGAACTTTCTCTTAAGAAGTATTTGTTTCACTTGGCTACTGAGCCCTCTTGCATTCCATGAAATGATTTTCATTTATAACTAGATATATTATTGGTAAGACGGGAAGGCATTTAGAGCCTTCATTTTGCCTGAATTTAACATTAAAATCCCCAAATCTTGCAATACCTCCCCATTTGTTCTTCGACCTCTTTTCTTTCTTTGCTTCAGACCTGTTGGATTAAGAGAAATGCTCTTTGAATGATTTCTTGTGCCTGTTGCTATACCTAATCTCCTGTTTTGCCTGTCTAATTCCGCCTTTTGTGTTGCGATGAATAGATCACTGATCTTCCTTATTTCTTCTTCGAAAATATTTTCTAGTCCTTGAGTTCTCTAGTTTTCTTCCATGACTGGTAGGTTCACCCCTTCCTTCTCTAGAGCTTCATTGAGCTCCATCTCCTCACTACCACCATCGCTGGTTAGCATATCAGTATCTTCATCGCGTTCGTCTTCTGGCTCTTGCATTTGGACTTCTATTCTGATTAGATTTTCCTCCCCGTCCTTTGTTTTATGGCCTTGCTTGTCTTTTGGATCTTCATTAAGTTTCTCTTCCCTGTTTGTTCCTTCTAAATTTGTATCAGTTTCCAGAATGCTAAAGGTGTTGTTGGTAATGCCTCGTTCTGCCCCTGCCCCCATCTATCAACGAATGATTGATACGATAGACGAGAAGTTTAGAGGTTTCAAAAAAGTCTCACTTGTTTCTTTCGTATGGGCGGGCCTATATATCTATTTGTATCTAGGTCCCCGCCATCACTCTATGGCAATGGCATCCATCGTCGAGATCCATCTATTATATAAGTTATATGAATGACTGATTGTATCACGTATCATTGACTTACAACGATTCACATCATGTTACGTATAGAAAGTTGTAATCTTTAGTGGATGTTGGAAGCCCTATCTATGGATGTTGGAAGATTGATATGTACCAAGATTAGGTAGGTGGAAGAATTCAGTGGATGTAAGATTGATGAGATGGCATAATTAATGTTACGATAGAATAGAGAGAGGGTGACTGACTTACTATAGTGGAGTGGAGGTTGGTTCAATTCCAGGTGGTTTCAATGCGCTCGATGCTAGGTTCGATGCTAGGTTCGATGCCAGGTAGGTGTCAATCCAAGTGGCAATGCCTGATAGGTGCTGATACAGGTATTTATGCACTCGATGAAAGGTAGGTTGAAATGCACTTGATTATGACAGGTGTTTATGCTTGTACTCTATGCTGGTTACTCTATGCCGCTACTCATGCTGTTGATCCAAAAGTTGATGCTACGCAATCCAGGCTTCAATCCAGGAGTCTTAGCCACTGATAGTCAGTCGATCCAGGTGCCGATCC
>APFE031234363.1:0-23328 GCA_000404065.3 Pinus taeda
TCCAGCAGCTTGCTTGTTCTTCTTCTTCTACGGACAATTTGTGGCATAGTGTCCGTGCTGGTGACAGTGAAAACACTTCACCTTGGACATATCCTGCTTCTTGCCTTTCGCACCAGACTTAGAAGCTTTCTTGCTCTTCCCTTTCTTTGCTTTGGCAGCCAAAGCACAATCTTCATCAAATACCTTTGATGAAGATCCATTCTCATACTTATTGTTATTGAGTTTATCCTTGAGCGCCAGGTCGCTCTTGCTTTGGAATAACATTCGCAATCCGTTGAAAGACATTTCAACAATACTACTACAAATTCGAATTCCACCAGCTCCAAACTCAACTGCTTCCGAACTAGAATTCGTGAGAACGAAGTATTTCTTGTACAGAGATCGACTGTATGGGCATTCACCGGATATCTCACCTTCCAAATAAGGATGAATCCAGAGGCTACCTGGCCCAATTACAGACTCTGCCTGAAGAAATAAAAACGTAGTCACTTCCTGAATAATAGATCTGATGATCAATCCTCGCTTTGATATCCTGTAGAAATCTCTTCTACAAATCAACCAGCTCTGATACCATGTAGAAATTTTGAATAATTTAACACCTATTCAATGGAGATTATCCTGATCATGTACTATTGCGGAAAACATACACAATACATAAGCTCCTCTACGTTGATCATCAATATAGCAGCATCAATAACAATAAAACATCAAGAGCATTCACACATTAACACAGTATGTATCCCGGGGAAAGAATCTCACTAAAAACCCCAACTATCTGTATATTAATGATTGAGTCATGTAACATTACAAAGTACAATGCTTATCACAAGCAATCCAGTACCAGCTCCACCTGTTACACACAATACAGCTCAGATCTGAATCAATCACTGGCTCAAATCTCTTCAGCTGCTTGCCTGCCTCCGCTGCTCAATACCTGCACAAGAACCGGTGATAATTCCAAGGCAGCCACGTCTTTCCTTGGCTAAATCACGTGAGAACAAGCTACAATGTGGGGAAACTCATTGGCATACTCAATCCCCTGATTTGTGCAAGATCTGGTGCACAACTATAGTCACAACTGATAGCAATCTGATTCTCTAACACCTGTCCCTGCTGAACTGAACATGCAACTGAGTTAACTGATGTATTCATTAGTTGTATTATGAGTTAATAACTTGTGAATTAATTAATAACTAATTCACCCAACTCATCTCTAGTCTATTTTCCAGTTAGAATAAATACAACCAGTTTAACAAAGCTAAACTGAACACAACTCCATCAACTGCACCTCCAGTCCACTAAACTCAACTCACTTGAGTTCTAACTGAAGTCCTGCATGCAAATATTAGTCATCCCATAGGTAACCACGTATTTCCTTCTGGGATCTGCATGTACCACATCCGTAGCTCATCCTGAAGTGCTCCAAGAGAATAAGACAAAGTTTATAGTCTAAATATTATTATGAGCTAATAATATTTGACTGTTATATATTTAGACTGAGTAGTCACTCCGCTGTGATCTAAAAATAGAAGTCCATCTATTTTTCCAACTTGATCAATCATCCATAAACATCAACCTGCAATCCATAGACATGATCCATTTGTCTAAAAATAGACATAGTCTAAAACTAGACTTGCGCCAAAAATAGCCTGCGGGCCCACTTAGTGAAGGCAACTCTTTTCACTAAGCTCCATCATCTTGTTGCAATCTCAACAAGAAGGAAAAACAAAGAGATGCATCCAGTAAATCACAAGTTGTTGCAAAACAGATTTCACAAGCATGTACCTACCTCCCATAAATAAGTAGCGATTTATCCAAACCCCCAGTTTTTTGTCAAATTTTGACAACAACCACATCCAGTCCTCCCTTTTGTGGCGGGTTAGTTTTAATCTAAAACCCAAGTATGTATAGCCATCCTATCATAATCTTGTGCCCATGCAAAACATGTCTACTATATGTGTAATGTCAGTGGGATTACTATTCGAAAAACATAAGTAGGATGTCATACCATTGAGGAAGAGGCTCGAAGCCCATCCATATCTCTGGAAAATATGGTGAAGGGTCACCCATTGATCCCGCAATATCATGCCAAAAGTCAGGATGTTGTCAAAAAATAATAGATGTGTGACAGTAACATGAGGAGTCATCCCCCCGGATGCGGGTGCATATGACGAATGAATGGCGGGTGGCTAGTCACATGGGCACCTGTCAGCCCGGACAAGCCACCATAAACTTACACGCCCAGCTATTAACTGCGCAGAGGAATTCAGGCGATGAGAAGACCCGTTCGGATCCAGGGAAATTTATGGCGACAGGGACAATCCTTGGGAAGGCAACTTGGGTTAAGGCGCCATTCAATGCGCAACCTAGACCAAGGAACATGGAAATCCATAAGAGCGCTCCCCATACTGTATCCCCACATAGCTTACAGAGAACTGAGCAGATTCTGAAGGCGACAGAGCACACTCTGGTAAGGTGCAGGATTTTACCAAGGATTCTTGCGAACAGAGGAGGTTGTGGAATGTCTGAGCGGCTAAGGATGAGCAGTCGTAGAGGTGGTTCGAGGGGCCGTCCTGCTACTCAGAGGCCCGCCACTTCACCCGCTTCCTCTGCTGACATTCCTCCTGAACAGGGTAACAGTATGCGCAGAACAGTTGGCCAGCAAATTGAAAGAGGAAGGGGAGAACCCATGGAATGCGGTCACCGGGAACATCCAGCAGTTAAATACCGCATACCCTGCACTTTGGAGAACAATACGCTAATTGTGTCAATCATTGTTGAGCACTGTAGCAACCTCCGGGAGCCACGGGACAACCTGACAGTGCCAAGGGTGGATATGCAGGTTCCCAGGGTGGATTTAAGGCAACCCATTCAAGCTGAAGAAGCCGGAACCAGCGAGCTCGTCCAAGGAGGGATGCGCCCAGATGAAGCAGAAGACAAGAAGATCAAGGGGTTAACGATGGAGGACGAGCCTCACCTAACAGATGAGGAATAACACAGATGCCTCTCCGTTCTCTCGGCCAGGAATGCTTCTCTCAGTCCATCTTTTCTCTGTTTTACTCTATGTGTTTGAATGTCAAGGCGTCAAGGTCCACCGTGAAAGTTTATGTGTCGTCAATGTCAGTCTACGTGTCGATTATGTCAAGTCTTGGGTCCATGGTGTCAATTTACCTGTCCGTTGTGTTGGCTCAAAAGCCTATTGTGTCGAGTATATGCTGGTTCAGTAGGTTGGAAGGAACTGGTTCTTTTTGCCAGATGTAATGGATGGATAGTCATGGGAAATTCTCTTCGGAGAAACAAGGCTTCAGCCTTTTTGTACAACTGGATGTAAATTTTCGTTTTTTTGTAATATAAATTAGCGCAGTCTTACAGAGAAAAAAAAACATGAGGAGTCATCCTCAAACCCTGAAATGTGCCCAAGTCCCTGGTTGAAGATATCTTCCTACTAAAACCATCCATAACCAGAATGAAAAGTAAGGGAGATAAATGACACCCCTGATGAAGACCCCTGTAAGACAAGAAAAAATCAATGGGATATCCATTTATAATGACTGTAATACAAACTTTTGTAACACGCGCCATGATCCACTCAACATTCCAAATATACAAGCCAATCTTAGTCAGAATGATCCGAAGCAGCTCCCAGCCTACACAATTATATGATCTTTTTAGATCTATCTTCATCACAACAACTTTAGTCTTTTTTGTCTCAATTGTGTGTATAAACTCATGGGAAATTGCAATGGCATCATGAATGGATCTACCATGAAGGAATCCAAATTGCTCGTCCAATATAAAGGTAGAGAGTGTGCCTTTGATTATTTTTTCTATTAGCTTCTAAATAATCTTATATATAACATTACATAGAGATATAGGCCTAAAGTCCAAAAAAGATTTAGGGACACTAACCTTTAGGATGAGGGCAATGAAAGTGGATTTTATAGAGCCCAGTATGTGGCACTCCATGTGGGATTCTTCCACCATGTCTAGAATAACAACCCCCATGAGATCAAAAAAGTATATGAAGAGTTCTACAGTTCAACCATCTAGATTTGGGCATCTATCCTTTGCGAAGGATTTTAATACAGAGAGAATTCCATCCAAAGTGACAGGCCGATATAGATGTTCGTTAGCATCTTGATCAAACATAACCAAGAAATATCTTGACTGTCCACAACTGGTCCTCAATATGAGCATCAGGGTTAGCCATATAAAGTCCACCAAAGAATCTCATCGCTTATTTTTGTATATCACCATCTAAAAATTTATAAGTGACATCCTCTCCCTTGATGCCCCATATTGCATTAGTATTGTGTCTTTAGTTTACAAATTTATGGAATAATTTTGTATTTCAATCACCAACTTGTATCCATATGGCACCACTCTTTAATTGCCATGATTGTTCTTGAACCAATAAAATATGTTTCCTCCTCTGCTCCAGTTGTCAAATTTTATTAATGGATTCTAGAGAAGGTTGTCCCCCCAAAAAACAAACAGATAGAATTTGAATCTCCACAACAATGGCTTTAAGTTCAGCACCCAACAGGGCCTTTTTCCTACGGTGGAAAATGTAGACCTGACCCCTCAGAGTGGATAGTTGTGTAGAGATGAACTCCATTTTTTATTGTCCTGAAGACCTACAATTAGAGGACCATGTCTTCCTTACCACATTTATGAAGTCAACATCCTCTAGCCATATCTTATTGAACTTAAAATGGATCCCCTACCACTTCTCCTCTTGCTGTCACTACAAGATAATAGGGAAATGGTCCTAGATGACCGAAAATTTCCTAGAGACTCGACCAGGCTCTGATGGACCATGAAACGATCCAGACGCTTACCAATATATTCCAACCCTCCCCTACGATTGTTCCATATGGGAACTAGTGGAGTCGGAGATATATCAACCAGATAATTCTCATAAAAAAAGGTTATATAGAAAATTAGATAGTGCATCCATCTATCCATTGGATCCCCAAACTTCATTTCTAGACAATATCATATTAAATCTCCTGCAATTATCAATGACCCAATATTTATAATATTAAAAGTACAAACCCTCTCCCAAAAATCACACCTGTCAGTGTAAGGGGCATATATATTCCAAATGTGGAATCACTCCATAAAATCCCTAATACTTCAAGACAGTAAAATGCTTGCAAAATATCTATAGGTACGAAAATTGACCCAGTAGGGATCCCATAGTACCACAGAACCCCCTAATAAACCACAAGGGTTTGTTGCCAATATGCACCATTGAGGATAGATAGACCCAAAATGTTCAAGGGACCTAATAAAGTCAACCATGCTCTTCTAGAGAAGAATTACAAATGGACGAGTAGTGTGGAATAATGGTGGAGAGGGTATTTTTTTGGTGTCCTCCAGGTCGCACATGTTGAGGGATAGGATAGTCATGGAGGTCCAGCCATGGGGCGATAGAATCTCTAAGGGCCACAAGGGAAGTGCCAAGGACAGGAATGTCATGCAAACTACCGCCATCAAGGTTTAATTTTTTCCTAAACCCTCCCTGCTTGAGTTTTATGCCCCGACCATTACCCTTACGACAAGTGGTGATATTTTTAGAAGGTGCAGGACTGACCAAAGGGGGTGAAATTCGAGATGAGCCTTTGTGAACAGTGAGAGCCAAAAGGTCCATGGACGGATTAGCTTTAATAAATTCAGGGGTCACTATCCACCAAATAATGTGGAGAAGGAGGAGGCAATGGTAGTGGAGGAGAGGAGAGATGGTCCAACCAGTATGGGATAAGAGTAGAGTCAGGAACAAGAGTCTGTGTTGGCTCTGAAATGTCCTCAACACGATCAGAAGGAGGCAAGATAAAAACATCTTACAGAGCAAGAGATGTAGAGGGGAGGTTAGAATGAGTTGAGGAAGGATTAAGATGCACCAAGGCAAACTAAAGGCCATGGGGAGGAATTAATTCCTACTCATGAGAAGAATAATAATCCCGAGAAGAGGTAGATGTAAAATTTTTCAAATATTAAGTAGGAACATCATATGGGGTACATCGGCCCAATCCCGTCTCAAGCATGGAGTCCTCAAATTCTAGCTTGCTAGTGTTGCAGTGATTGTCCTGCCATTTGTCCCAAGAACATAGGTGACACTGAGGGAATTTATTCAAAAGAAGGCCTATCTTGTGACATAATAAGCACCGGAATGGGATGCCCAAATAGTCAACACATTGTACACAATGTATGGGTCCACATTTAAATATCATCTCCATCATCAATCCTCCCACATAATCCACCTCCACCAAAATCCAAGTGATCTGCTTGTCCTGAGCCCCCAACACCCTCAGATCCATGTATATAAATTTACCCATAGTGTTTCCGGTCACTTTGAGGGCTGATTTGGTCCAAAACTCCAGTGGAAAACCATGAAGCTTCACCCAAATGTATTTGTTCTGAGGGATATCTCTGACGAGCTTAAATCCAACATACCATCGATTAAGTTGTAATAAACATCTACCGCACACCCATGGAGACCCCATGATCTTCTCTACATCCACATGGTGGAGGAGGTGAAAGCTATAGCATTGATTCAAAATGTGACTAACCTTAGGAGTGTAGCCTAAAATGGGCTTCCATTGTGTGAATACCCATGCCTCCATATCCAACTATTGAGCCTCGAAGAACACCTACCTTCCAACATGAGCGTAGTTCTACAGGCTCTGAACTAGGTCTGAGAGAATATCATAGTTGAAACTGAGTAGTTTAGGCACCTCAGCTGTTTTGATGTTCCCATGTCGATATCCTTGTCGAGGCCGTGGGAGACAGAAAAGTGGATCACCATCCAGAGTCAATACATCTGATGCATGCGTTGAGAGCTTTCATAGACATATTTGGGCACATCAACCCAAAACTCATATGTCAATGATAATAGGGCTCATCAACCCCTAAAAGAGTTGTTTTTGACCATAAAGAAGCTTAGTCATCTGAATGTCTCATTCCCCAAAAGTTCCATCTCAGAAATCATCCAAAAAGTGCCTAAACTGAACCATATCTAAAATCCCTGTGTTAGGGTGAGATGCATCTCACCTGCTATACTGTCTAAGTGAGATGCATCACAGTTTAGCCCTTTAGTAAGTGTGATGGGTGAGGTTGGACAAAATTCTGGGACAGTTTGTGAGTTGGTTGCTCATGGAATCTTATAGAAACTTCTCCTGTGCCACTTGCCTCTTTGAATTCGTGCAAAGCTGACCAAGGGAACTAGGAAACCATATCCAATTCCCCTCTATTGTCGAACTAATTTCAACAAATGGAATGGCATTCGTCATCCCCATTGATGACTTAGACTCTTGCAATTATCTATAAAATGATCTCCCATCCAAGAGATCATGAAGCTGAATTGTTGTGAATTGTAAGGAAGTGTTGCTAGTTTCAGTATTGGGGAGAAAGTATTGTTGGTGTGATATTTCTAATTCATGAGGTGAAGAAGGATTGAAGCTGGGAGGATGGCATTGGATCAGACAACTGGGCTGTAATTCTCCTTATTATCAATAAAGTTCTTCGAGATTTTTCCCAATTGATTGTGTTAACTGTAAATGCTTTCATTTGTCCATTATATTTCTGATTCTATAATGTTTATGTTTTGATAGATCACAATGCTTTGAGAGGTCTTTTTTGTTGTAGATGTGCAGGTACTCTCCAAGCGTGTTAAGTATAGGGAGGAGTTACGGGATCAACCAAAGGAGAGGAAGATCAAGTGAAAGTTCTAGGTTGGTCATCTATAATATTTCTCTTATCTATCACTCATAAGAAAGATATTGAATTGATTTAAACTATTGTTTCTAGGTTAGCTACCAAACCTAGAGGGTTAGTCGTTCGACAAGACACTAATTTTCCCAGAGACAAATTGGCGACTCCGCTGGGGAACGATGATTGTTTTTTCCTATTGGTTACTCTATGTTGGATTATATAAACTATAGACAGAGTCTGAAGCTAGCCAGGAAGCTTTCAAACCGCTTTTGTTATACAATTGCGCAATAGATGAATGCTACTTCTGTCAATCTTTGGTTTAGTTTATATCTTGAGCATTTGATTTGCAAAAGCATCAAAATTCCCTTGTTGGTAGCTTAGTAACCTCTTAGGACATTCCATCACACTTTGCTTATCATTGTTCATCAAAATCAAGCTTAATTAATTGAAAACTACTGCAAATTTGAGCCAAAACACTTTCAGAAATCGCTCCCTGGACCATCGCACTGTCTTGAACTGTAAAGTGAGATGCATCTCAGTTATTTCCCATCTAGGAGTTGAGGTTTTTGACTAGTTTTCATTCCTGTTTAGTTGCTTGTTGAATTTGAACAATACCTCATCACTGAAGCCAACTTACATCATTTAGATCAACCTCAAATTAGATTAGGATTGGTCAATGTTTTTGTGTGTTTGTTTTTCATTTACAATCCATGATCAAAAGTAGTGATAGTCGATTTGTCATTTTCGATAGATAAAGTGTCGTAAATTCTTCCATTTTTGTCGAAAAAGTGAAGTGTCGCAAAACCCTCCTTCATATCTAATCGATTAAAATATTTTTGGTGCATTTGATTGTATTTGTTTCCATTCAAATTGTCGAAAATATATTTCTTCAAACTTGAAAGTGTTGTTTTGAGTCTTCCTTTCTCTCTTTGAAGAAAAATTGTCACAAATTGTCATTTTGTGTGAAATAGTTTGAGTCATTACTGCTTTTAGTTTTCCTTCTTGAATCATTCACATTAAGGAGAGATGAAAACAAATACATGCATTTTCATTTTAGTATTTTGTTTTGTGAATGATTGATAGGAATAGCTAGGGAAATTACATTAGATGTGCTCTTTGCTCTTGGTCAAAGATCTGATTGATCTATCCTTTAGTAGCTAAGGTTTCCATCATTCAAACTAAATCAAAACTTTGTTTATCATGATAGTTGCATTTTAGGAATTGCAAACATACATCACGTGGTGAACCTTCAAAGGAAAACTTTTAAGAACGATCAACTTAAAATGAACCTCAATTAACTTAACAACACTTTGGAATTAACGCAGCACATCTAGAGGTCTAGGCTAGAGATGTGTTCCGACGTCTTTAAACCTAGTGGTTGTCATTTTCATTGAAGGTTGGGTGATTATTCCTCCTTGATACGACAAGTGCTAGCACAGACTTGTGCTCCCCGTACCATTGTATATATATTGGGAGACCACAATAGGCTTAAACCCTTTATCCATAAGAAACTGAGTTGGTTTCCTTATCGATTGCATTTCACTAAACACATCATTCGGGAAGATTGACTACTATACATAAAGTCCTTGGTAATTTCTCTTTAATTTATCACCAAGGTGTATATTGCAGTTTTGCAATTGGTCTGGTAAACCCTTTTGTCTATATTTTCCAGAGTAGTCACTTTCGTTCCTTTTCGACTCTTTAAAAGTAAAAGGATCATCTGAGCACTTGTCCTTTCAGGCTCATTTAAAAATCGAAGGCGACTAGAGTCATATTTAAATTTTTCTCAACTCTTTAAAACTGAAAAAGAAAAGTTGTGTCTAAAGTGTTGTAAAAATCCTCCACGGTTGCTTTTTAGTTGATCTTAGGTTGAAACATATGGCGACAAATTAGGAGTCCACCAATTAGGGAATTCCTTTTGATGGGAATCCTAGTCCTTTTCCTCCTTTTGGAAATATTGGTGCTCCTTATATGGCTACATTGTCCCTTCCGGGATTTACCATTGGCTTGCCAGTATGGTTGTTTTCAACCTCTTTGGTTCAAAATGTCGTGATTTTTCCGCAATCGATTACACCTCCAACTGGACAAAATAAACCTCCAGTTTATCTTAAAGTTGACCCTTTGTCTTCTTCCTCGGTTGTTTCTTCCTCCCCTTCTTCCTCTTCACCTAGTGAAAGTATTGCTACTATTAACCAAGTGGCTAAGAAGAAGAAGGGAAAAAGAAGAAGAAGAAGAAAATTTAGCGGAGGGGCGACTAAGCTATCATTAATTTGAATGCAAAATTTGATGAGAAACCATCCATTAAGCCTCACAAAGTTCGATATCCATGCAAACTTTGTGTGGGAGACCATCTTCTTTGAAATTATCCTGATATTCCTCAGATTTTAGAAGAATGGTCTTCCGGTTCACATCATCCCGTGTCATCAACCTATGGATATCATGTTGGTGACATACCATCAACTACTGATAGTAAAGTTCATGGATAGAAGGGAAAAGTCAAGTTTCCATGTAGGTTATGTGAAGGGAATCATCCCATTCACCTTTGTCCCTATCTGGATGAAGCCAAGAAAGTGTTGGATAACTGTCTTGCTTCACCACAGCGACTTCCATCTGGTTACAAGAAACTATCCCTAAATCCTTCACTAGTTGATGAATTGACTGACTCAAATCAAATGTCAGTCAGACCCACTCTCTCTGAAAATGAATCCTATCAGTATATACCCGACCAAAATCATAGGTCAAGGTAACAGTTGACCCAATTTCACCTTCAGTTAATTGTACCTTTCCCAAAGAGAGTGAAAATGATACCACTCAAGTTCTTTTTATTTCTTTAGATTATAATGAGCTTGGGGGCAATCTGCATGTTCCATCAAGACAGGAGGAAAATCCTCCAGTTCTCATAACTAAAGGGGTTAATCCTCTCATTTCTACAGTACCCCCTCCAAGTAGTCTAGTCACTTCCTTTGATTGGAATCGACTGGCAGGATTCTGCCTCCCTTCTTATGTGCCTTTCCAGATCATAGTACAAGTTTGTAAAATGATTGTATCTGGAACTATGATAGATGAGGGTGCATCAGTGAGTATACTTTCCTGAACTACTTGGCAAGCACTTGGTTCACTACTTCTTGTGCCTATTACATAGAATCTGTTGGGCTTTAATAGAGGAACCAGTCGACCATTAGGGATCATTCCTCTGTTACCTATTACTTTGGGAGGGAAAACCATTTATCTAAACGTGATGGTAGTCCTAGGCCCTTTCGATTACAATATACTTCTTGGGTGCGACTATGTTTATGACATGGGAGCTATTGTTTCAACACTCTTTCAAGTGATTTGTTTCCCGCATGAAGGAAAAATTGTCATTGTTGACCAGCTTTCATTTCCTGGTCCAAATATAGCTCCTAGTCACCATTGTCCCTAAATGGTCCATTTATACCAATGATATCATCCCTACCACGGGTTAATTATGTGGCAACCTATTCCATACCTACATCAACCAACCATCAATTCAGTGATGTTATACATCATGTACCAGGGGCATTGGAATCAGATCGCTCTTTCATGACCTCTTATGAGTTGTGATAGAGGCTATGAGGATAGTTCATTGTCTTGTGTCAACCTCACTAAAAAATGAAACAAGGGTCTATGAGGATAGTTATTTTACTATGTCAACCTCATTAAAAAATGAAAAAGCTCCTATGAGGATAATTCTTTTACTATGTCAACCTCGTTAAAAAAATGAAACAAGGGTATCTGAGGAGAGTTCGTTGTCTTGTGTCAACCTCATTAAAAAATGAAATAAGGGGTACGAGGATAGTTTTTTGTCTTGTGTCAACCTCGTTAAAAAATGATACAAGGGTATTCGAGGAAAGTTCGTTGTCTTGTGTCAACCTCGTTTAAAAATGAAACAAGGTCCCAAGTTCCAAGTCGAGTCTCTGATTAGATCTCGTAAAATTCCAATCGAGTCTTTCACTTGATCTCGTAAAAGAAACTTTATTCCATCCAACTGATAGCCATGAGTAGTCTACTTAGGTGAATGTAATGAAGCTTTGGGGGCATACACCTAGTGGCAAAGATAAGTTTCCCTGTAGGTTATGTGAAGGGAATCACCCCATTCACTTTTGTCTATCTAGACGAAGCCAAAGAGGTGTTGGATAACCATCCTACTTCATCGCAGTGACTTCCATCTGGTTACAAGGGACTCTCCCTTTCATCATGCTGGCGGCATGCAAACCATTGTCAAGCATAGTTTTTCATTCGAAGCGTGTGTAAAAATGAAACTGAATCCAAGCATAGTTTTTTCGTTTCAAGCTTGTGTAAACATGAAACTGAATCCAAGCATAGTTACCTATGGTTCAATCTTGTCTAAAAATGAACCCATTTCCATTTTAACCCTCATGATTGCCATTTTATCAACCTCTTTTATTATATGAGCCTTGGTATCATTCCATCACCACCATCTCTTTAGCCGATCTTATGCTTCCACTTGGTTGTTTTACCCTTTTTTGAGTTACAGTTGCAATCAATGGTCTTATTAGCCAACCTCTTCACATAAATCAACATGTTTTGAGAAGTTCCAACATCACAAAAACCAGTTGCTACCATAGACACCACTTGTTCCTCAAAATGGTGTCCTTTTTATGCTCTTTTTAGACTCTCTAAACATTGAAAGGCTTTCGAGTGCTTGTCTATTCCAGCTCGTTAAAGTAGTGGAAACGACATCTCTCTTGTATTATTTTATCCTTTTTCAGACTTGAGGGATTACTTTATGAAAAAGAATTGATGGAGTTTTCTTTTCGTCCCTTTTCAAACTCTCTAAACATGAAAAGGATTGAGTTATCTTTTTCGTTAAACTCATTAAAATAATAACAACAAACTCGTCCATCTAGTCCAGATCGAGTTTCACCATCGCTAGACTCGTTAAAACATCAAATATCGATGGGTTTTCCTGAAGGGCGAATTATAGAACAAGAATATGTTATCCTCCTCAAGCTTGATAAAAAACAAAGAGGTACTGGTCAGCAATGACTGGGGAAAAAGGGGAAAGGTCTTGAAAACTTATGGTAGTGAGTCGTTATTGAACATGACACTTTCACTTCATCTCCGTGATTGAGTTGGGTTGGGTTATTTTGTTTGTTGGTCATCGTACTGTTGGTCTATCACACCATCCATCTTTTTGGGTTAACTCTACCAATTCATCTCAGTGTCACCGATATGTTCAAGAGAACTCATCCAGTCAAGAAGACATCTCGCTAAAGTCTCATCCATTGCAATACCATAAACCTTCATTTTCATGACCGCCATTCCTGAATCTTGTATCGTCAATTCGTTTTCATCTCCAAAAGCATTTGCTTTATTTCATGTCGTAGATGTGGGATACATCAAGTCCCTCCTACGATGAGTCACTTCTTGTTGACATCAGCTCATTATCCAAGAAGTTGACTTAGAAATACCCTTTCAGTGCTTTGAGGCTTGCATACATCAATGACAAGTTTCTCTCTTCTAGCGATAGGTTGACATCAATGGCCTTCGATCGAAAGATTTTGCGTGGTGTTTGACATCGAATAATCTATTCACACCACATGAAATGTACTATTCTACCTTGAGGATCATCTTCATTACCGGTGATCCCTCCCACATGTGTTAACAAATCACATCATTGGTTGGTAATAAGATGATGTCTCTCCATGTTCGACCTCAAAACATCTTTTCGCATGGTTTGACTTGTACATTGAGTGACGATTGAATGAGTTTGAAGACCTCAAATCTAGTTTCATCCATCCAGGCTGGGATACATTCAGGAGTACAAAAGCATCAAATGTACAAAGGCTCTACACAGATGGTCATCCTAATCATGGATTATGGCTCTATATCTGTAGAATCACAAGTCTATATCTGCAGACAACTATCTGATCTATGTACATGAAAAGAAAATTCATAAAACTAAGCATGGGAATGCCTCCCTCAGCTAGTTCATGAAAAATAATATTATCATGATGTATTGTATTGTAATTTATGCATGTCACCTTCCAGTTCGAAACTTCTAATCCTCATGATAAAGCATTTCACCCGACATGAACATTTATGACCTCATGCTTTAGGGGGCAACTGTTATATAAATATTTGGGCACATCAACCCCAAACTCATATGTCGATGACATTAGGGCTCATCAACCCCTAAAAGAGTTGTTTTTAACCCTAAAGAAGCTTAGTCATATGAATGTCTCATTCCCCAAAAGCTCCATCTCAGAAATCATCCAGAAAGTGCCTAAACTAAACCATATTTGAAAGCCCTATGTTAGGGTGAGATGCATCTTACCTGCTACACTATCTAAGTGAGATGCATCACAGCTTAGCCCTTTAGTAAGTGCGATGGGCAAGGTTGGACAAAACTCTGGGATAGTTTGTGAGTTTGTTGCTCATGGAATCTTCTAGAAACTTCTCCCATGCCACTTGCCTCTCAGAATTCACCCAAGGATGACCAAGGGAACTAGGAAACCATATCCAATTCCCCTATCTTATGGAACTAATTTCAACCAATGGAATGGAATTCATCATCCCCATTGATGACTCACCCTCTTGCAATTATCTATAAAAGGATCTCCCATCCAAGATATCATGAAGCTGAATTTTTGTGAATTGTAAGGAAGTGCTACTAGTTTCAGAATTGGGGAGAAAGTATTGTTGGTGTGATCTTGCTAATTCATGAGGTGAAGAAGGATTGAATCTGGGAGGATGGCACTAGATCAGACAACTAGGTTTTAATTCTCCTTATTATCAATAAAGTTCTTCGAGATTTTTCCCAATTGATTGTGTTAACTGTAAATGCTTTCATTTGTCATTTATATTTTTTATTCTATAATGTTTATGTTGTGATAGATCATGATTCTTTGACAGTTCTTTGTTGCTATAGATGTGCAGGTGCTCTCCAAGTGTGTTGAGTGCGGGGAGGAGTTACGGGATCAGCCAAAGGAGAGGAAGATCAAGTGAGGAATCAAGTAAAAGTTCCAGGTTGGTCCGCTACAATCTTTCTCTTATCTACCACTCATAGGAAAGATATTGAATTGCTTTAAACTGTTGTTTCTAGGTTGGCTACCAAACCTAGAGGGTTAGTCATTTGACAAGACACTAATTTTCCCAGAAACAAGAGAAAACATGGACATACAGTATGGGGGCCATGTGGCATGTTCATGCATGCAACGTGTGGCATCTGATGGAGGTCAAGAGCCCCCACCCATTGCATGCTCTCCCTCCAAAGTGGCATGAAGAAATGCGTCATGTGTTGATACGTCAACATCCCAAAATGTTAGAAATCCCTCCATGTAGCCAAAATAAATCCTAGTCACCACCTTAGGTAGGTCAATCAACACCAGTCACCAACACCCCAGGAGGTTATCAAGATCGAGGGTCCTTAATTGTTTAGAAATAAGAAAAAAAAATCCAAAATGGGACCAAAACAAAAATGGAAAAATCCATCCGCATGTGAGAAATATGGAGGATCAAGAAAATTCAGACTGTCAGGATCACCAAATCGAGTGAATGTCAGAGAATGGTAATAAAATTCCCACAGAGTGCAGAGCCTGAGATGTTCCCTCTGTCACCCCAATTAAACAAAATGCATGTACACAGGGTCGTCCAATCAAAAGTGCATGGATACCAAAACAAATGTTAATGGGTAGATCCACCCAACTCCCAAGCGCATCCAGGAAACAACACATACATGATGATGCAAAATACCTAATAGAAAAACACACACAAATAAATGAGAGTCACCTAATCACATTGTTAGACTATAAAGTAGAGATCAGAAATTATGGAAACGATGAAGGAAAAGTCTGTCACCCTAGCACCACCGCGACATGCACTAGCATCACCATCCACCCAAACTGGTGTATACATAATAGACCATGAGCCAACACCACTACCCACCCAACCTAGTTCATTCACAACAAGAATAACACCAACATCCTAAGAACTTCCACCATAAGTGACAACATCTGAAATTGATATCTTTGAATGACGGCGAGATGCTCAAAGAGTTAATCCATTTGTGCTAGAATTGTCGAAAACGAAGTGGTTCCTGTAGTTCAAGGTCCCAATATTATCACCACAAATAACACCCTTAAGAGCATCTCTCCAATATCACATCGGACCTCCTATGACTTGGGCATGAGTGTTCAAACCAGATTAGGACTAGAATGTAGATGACACAAAGAAAAAGACAGATAATGTGGACTACTTCCAACATATGAGGTGGGAACATGCCCATGAGAGGAACCACAGTAATGCCCACGAAGTAAACCATAACAGGTAAATCCCCATAAAGAATCTCATTGACCCTGTTGATAGTGTTGGACCCTCCAACATGTCAGGGGATCTCCCTGGTAAGAAGTCCCAACTAGACCTAAGACCGTTTGGAGTAGGAGTCCCAACAATGGGTAGTAAAGCTATGCCTTGACTGTGATAGTGCACATAGGTAAGCAAGATATCCTTGTCGGAAGCAAGTGTGTGCCCTTGCAATGAGTCAGGAGAGATGCATGGTGAGGTTCTAACAGATAGAGGGAAAAGGAAGTTTGCCCCTTAGAAGGCTGTAATAGTACACAACCTAAAAGGAACAGATGAGTTGAATGACATCACAAACTGGAAAGAAGAATAGTTGACAATCCAAAGTGATGAGTTAAATAAACAACACGCTTCAATGTGATTCATACAAACACATACATAATAGTCCATACATCAATGCATAAGTTAGAACTACATACATTTCTAAAGTAATAAGAATAGTCGATCTACAATAAAAACATATGAATGAAACGTGATGGCTCTGTTATATTATATAAAGTGAAAGTTCCATACATACGTACAACCATGACAACCACTAGCCCCAATAGTGGAATTTTACAGTCAACACCACCTGCTCCTCCAAAGAGACGTACTCGCTCTACACTATGGAGAATCCAAGGCTCATCACTATACTCTACAAGCCCTCTCTAAGAAATTCCTAGCAAATTCTTGGCTCCTAAAAGCATGTTCTATGAGTTATGAGGTTCTATTTATAATAAAGGGTGGGGAGACCCTTGACATTCCCCTTTGTGACTCTTGGACTACCCTCATGACTCTTCAACTTCATTACATAACTCTTTTATATTACATATGACTATTTGCATTCCACTAATGACACTTGGAATTTCACTTTACATCATGTTTACAAAAATGATACATTTTCCTCATATAGCCCTATGTGACAAAATTGGCTTGAGCTAGCTAGACAAGATAACACTATGACTCGGACGGCTGTGGAAAGACCATCTCATCAACCTCCTCTCCGTGATCCTTAGTGATGAACTGATTCCATGCTTGGTAGTGTGCAATGGTGTCCATGTACTCTTTGAGGATGTCCTTCTAGAAACAAACTCTTGCCTCCATTGCTTCCAGGTATAATGATTTGGAACCAATGTCGAACTCCTCCGGTAACATGTGCAGCTTAGTCCTGAGCAAGGCCAGATCGATGATGTACATCTACATGTTATCTGCGCTGACTTGCAAATTTTCACTGGTGGCCATGAGCATTGACTAATATAAGTAGGCATAGAGCTCCAATGCAACTTGGTTCTTCTCTTTGGCTTCGGTGAGCATACCAATTGACAGTGTGCCATAATTCCTCACCACAACATCCAAAACCTCAACACTGGTGATGAGTGGCAAGAGTTCCTCATAGTTTCAGATCAGAATCTGGATGCATGCTTTGTCCAACTCTACTTGAGGCTTCATCATCTTGTGCAAGTGAATTGGAGCTCCTTTGTACCTCATTTTAAATGTTTGTACATGATCAACTACAACATGTAAATGTGTGAGTGTTCACACTATCATTAGGGGATTTTTGAGGTCTAAAATGAGCCTCCTAAGAAAAATTTACAACCAAAATAAAATTTATAAGAACCATTAGGATTCCAGATGATGATGTCAACCAGGGGGAGAATTCACATTTTATGGAGTAAAAAAGAAAAAATATTAAAAAATAATAAAATAATAAAACTACTTTTTCAACTCGTATTTTCAACTTATCTCCCTAAGTGTTTACTCAAATTTCAATCAGGACAACTCGTTGGATGAAAAATTTAATTCCTCATCAAAGGAGTACCCATGTTGCGTACTTTCAATGAACTTTACCACATGAAAAATGAGAAATACATGAAAAACATGATTGCAATCATGTTTTTCATGTATTCCTCATTTTTCGTGTAGCAGGGTCCATCCAAAGTATCCAACATGGGTACGCCTTGGATGAAGAATCAAATTATGCATCAAATGAGTGTTCGCACTCATAATTTGAGTAAACCCATAGGGAAATAAGTTGAAAATATGAGTTGAAAAAATAGTTTTTTTTTTTTTTTTTTTTTTTTCCCCTCTAAAATTTGATGATGTAATCTAATCTTATTTTATTATTTCTAGTATTATTTTATAATTTCCTTAGGAGGCCAATTTTAGACCTCAAAAATCTCCTAATTCTTGGTTTAGTGCCTTGTGCATGGTGACGAAGCTTTCATATAGTCTCTACATGACTATCTCAAGAGCTGATACTTCAACAAGCATGGATTTCTTCATCTCTACTTTGGAGGGTCCTGTTGATAGTTCATCTCTCTGCTTGGTTGTGTGCAACTCCTTAGCCATGTGCTCATTTTCTACTATCAAGAATTTAACACTCGAGCTCATGGCTTTGGAATAAGCCTTTGCAGTATCGGCCAAGGCGGCTAGATATCTTCGTACATATGACACAATCACCCGTTCTTAAAAATGCGCAGGTGATATATGTTCATCCGGGGTGTGCGCTCTACATGCTTGTACAACTTTGTGTTGTAACTCATCAAAGAATATGTTGTGCACATATTCTCCTGGATTGTTCTTAAGGAGGATGGTATCCCCTTGCTCACTCAGGACATGGTCTTCCGTTGCAACTGGTGAAGCCTGTGGGGTGACCTCCATTACTTTTGGCATGATGTTGGTGTCCTGATCCTATTCAAGTTTCTCCATCTCCATCTCCATTTGTTATACTACCATTTCATCATGCAGAGCAAGTTCCTATTCCTCTAGCTGCTACCCTATTCCTCATCTACTGCTAGTTCAGAGTCCTCAAACTGTATCAGCGCAGTTTCCGCTATCTGTCCGCCTTACACTTCCTCTTGTTCCTATTTCTATTATTGTTCGTGCTCATGATGCACTTCCTTCTCTCTTCTGTGCAACTCTTGTTCTTCTTTAAGCTTTTGATGGACTTCCTGCAACTTCCTTCCAGCCTTAGCTTCTCCCTCTTTCTTTGCATTATCCTCCTGTCGCACTATCGGCTCTTTGCATCTATCTCCAAAGTTACCTTTTCCACAAGGGGGTCTTCCTTAAAATTGCAACTTTGCTACATTTCTGTGCTTTCGAGAATTTCCTCTTGCCTTTGTCTTGCACATGATTGGTGATTGTTGTTACTATTGTTGTTTCTCCCTGTGGTGTTGTTGCCTTGAGTGCTGCTAACCACTTTACCAACATGCTGACTAGTTCATTGAACCTAGATGAGTTATAAAAATATCTCCATGGGTCTTCCTCTGGCCAATGACACACCTTGTGGATCCAATAATAGTACACTCTCGCAAAGTGGTCCTTGCATAAACCATGTGGATCATACGGATTGAAACTCTTGGTGCCAAACTTAAAATTCTTGAAGTCCTTGACCCCAACATATTCTTATGTCAAACTCCCGATTACGTACAACCCAAGTATCACAAGAAATGTAGGCCATGATGCCTTCTTATTCCTATGCAATCCAGCCGATAACCCTATTAAGATGTAGTATGCAACATCCTACATGAGCAACTTATCCTTGGAAAACCTCGGCAACACATGTAGATATTTCTCCACGTTATACTTCCCAATGAAGGTGTCATCGGGTGAGGCATACATTTCTAGAATGTTCAGGAACACCTCCATTGCTTCCTGGTACATGTAGGGCAGATCTTGTTCAAATATCATCATGTATAGAGGGGTGATGAAATGGTCAGATATTCTAGACATTACTCCATGGTAGCTGCAGTCTGAGAGAAATTTTCAATATACGTTCACAACACTCTCTGATGGTGTCCATGCCCAACCCATGCTAGGAAACGCTTGACGAGCACATATTGCATTGAGCAGGTAGGCAAACATGAAGAATATTTCTTGTTGATCCTTGGGCAGACTCTGAGCATTAGATACATGCACTTTCAAATAGAGAGCCAACATGTCAGACTAATTAAAAGGTTTTCCTTCACTTGCTAGCTAATCCAACATAGCAACCCAAATCTGTAGGAAGGTCTTTGTACTCCCTTAGCCATACAAGCAGCATGTGATGATGACCACAAATTGGTAAGCCTTCCTAAGTGTCTTCATCCTATATATTTGGTTAGTTGTTGTCCTAAACATTGTTGGCTCCGTTAACCAATGCTTCAAGATGTCTCTCGTATTCGTGCTACTGTTGGGGGTGTAGAACATTGCATCCATCCTGCTCACAACTAATGGTAAATGATACATTTGTTGATAATATTTCGTCCTGAAGCAAGCAAGATTTGCTCCACTGACACTGCTCAGTATCATTGTCTCAGGATCAATGTGTGAGACAATCCAGTAGATCACATATGTGCATGGGAAAATAGGAAACCTACATGCAACCTTGTACAATCCTAACTTATGGATGTTTAACATAGACTTTTCGGTTCTCTAGATTCTCCTCAAAGTTGCCTAAGAAAATAGTGTTGATGTCCTGCCATGTGATCTTGATTCCTTTCTTGATGAACATGTGTGTGTCTATGTACATGGATAAGCTCATAGACCCTTGCTCAACCACATCCCCAATACTGCTTTCAACTATATTTTGATCCAACTCTCTTGGAGGCCATGATACATGTACTGCTGAGAAGCTGCTCATAAAATTGTGGTACTTGGAGATGGAGAAGATACTCACGGAAAGACAATGTCAGCTAAAAACATCAAGAAACTCAAGAAACATTCAAGAAACAAACTGGTGACTACTGAGAATGATTGTGCATCATTGAACTTGGGAAGCTGGGAGACTGTCAGCTAGAACTATGCATTGCATAGTCTCAACTATTAGTGAGTCTGACTATTGATTGGATTTGTGCAATGCACAGTTTTGGTGAGGCTAAGTGCTGACTGAAATTGCACAATGCACAAAATAGTCAGGTTGGGTTGTTGGATGGAACTGCGCATTGCGCAATTCTAGTAGGTAGGACTAGGCACTGACTCCTAGGATTGCACAATTGGGAGCTAGTGTGGGCATCCTTTGTGCAATTCCTCGAGGTAAGGTAGAGCCTTGACTGTTAGGAATGTACAAAGCATGCCGAGAGATACAAGATAACAGCCAAGACAACCTGAATATGCCCAATGGCAACCTGAAAATGTGAAGGACTAAGTGTGTGTGCAAATTTGGTGCAAATATGAGTGAATAAACGTGCAAGCAATTCAAGCAAGTGCAAAAATCAGGCAAACGGAAAAACCAAGAAGCTCATGAAGCAAGTCACTGCAATGACGACTTTGAGTGCATAAACAGTGTTATGCATCCGACATTAAGGAAAGGTAATGAAAAACTTCAAACATCAATTATACAAGCTAAAATACATTAAGACACCAATGGGCTTTCAATAAAAGAAAGGAAACATCACTCATATAAGCCAAAAGCTAAAAAGTGACAGGAAAAGTGATAGAAGGCATGAAAATCGACACTTAGCTAGAAAAGTTGCACCGACTGTACCAAAGGTTCCTAGATGCCTGTTATGAAACCAGCTCAAGAAAAGATAGAAAAGATAGATCAATGCCTTAGAATTCAGCCTCTTCGAGGGGGCAACTTCCTTTACATTACATAAATGAACAATTCTTCAATGATACAAATGACAAAACCTCCTTTCTATATATAGGAGTCTAAGGAGTCACAATATAACCCAGCCGACCTAACAATAATAATATAAAGCCACAAAAATAACAATAGAGTGATTCTATGGGGCACAGTAATAAAAATATGGGGGAAATAGGGGCACAACAATATAAATAAGGGGTACAAATACCATAGTAATGGGGTAATCACTAGTATTATAGGGACCCAACAGAACCTCCTTAGAAAGTTTGCCTCCCCTTTAAGTCTCTATAATTGTAACAAGTTTGAAGGTGGAGACAAGTCAAGGATTACCTGAACCTTAATTGGATCGAGTTGAATTCCATCTTTTGAGACTGTGCATCCAAGCAATTGACTAGAGCTAACACAAAATACACACTTGTGTGGATTGAGTCTTATCTTGCAGTGCCGACACTGTAAAAATATTGCTCTCAAATGTTGCGGGTGATCAGACCGCTTTTGTGAATGAGAAGGTAAATCATCAAGATAAGGTTGAACGATGTGCTTGATGTCATGGAAGGCATAATTCATTTCCCTCTGAAATGTAGCTCTTGCATTCTTCAAACTAAAAGGTAACATTCGATAGGAAAATGTGCCCCAAGGAAAAATAAAAGTTGTTTTAGATTGGTCTTGTGGGCGGATATTGATTTTATTGTAGCCAAAAAATCCATGCATGAATGAAAAGATTTCACATCTAGCATATTCGTCAATAATATGGTAAATAAAGGGTGTAGGATAATTTTCTTTTGGACATGCTTGATTTACATCCCTATAATCGACGCACGCTCAAAATGTCCTTTGCTTTTTTATAACTGGAACAATTTTAGATACATAGTCAGTAAGAGGCACAGGGAAAATGAAGCGAGCACGCAAAAGTTTTTCAACCTCTGCTTTTATGGAAATGGCTTTCTTAGGATGAACAGGTCAAAGCTGTTGTCATACTGGTTTGACATCAGGGTATATTTTAATCTCATGATCAACAATGTTTGAGTTAATTCCTGACATCTCCTCATAAGACCATGCAAAAATATCTCTAAATTCATGAAAGAAAGCACGATAATTATCAAGTTCCAATGGAGAACAAGGTTTGTCGACATGAATGTTCTATACAATAATAGGCTTGGTCAAAATGTTTATAGAAATTGTTTCTTCTATGTTTGACACGTTACGCTAAGAATCTACAACATCTATCCTAAAAGAATTCGACAAGAAATTAATAATTGTTGGGTGGTTTAGTTCGCTTGAATAATCGTCATTGTCATCTGGAAGATGCAAACAATGATGATAATCTCCTCACGGTTCCTCTCCCATCATCATTGATTGGATGATTCATTCATCTGTAGAATGTATACGTGAAAAAGGATCCGAAGAGGTACCATATTCTAATGATCTATCTACCCATACAAAAGTTGAGTGCAGATTTGGGTTTGCCGCACAAGCCCCAAAAATTGATTGCCATGATAATTAAATGGGGCTTAACGGTAACACCTCAAGATTATTGTCTAGTCAATTTAACGTCTTAAATTGCTCTACATAAATTATCAATCCGGGTATCGTAAACTGATGAAGTGTGGTGCACTATATGTGCTTAGTTAACCTTTCTCTTACTTCGTTGTTTTATAGTTTATGTTGTTTTTGGGGTTTTGTTCTTGTTGGTTTTTCTAAAGTGTTTAATCAAAATAAAATGC
>APFE031234366.1:688-35143 GCA_000404065.3 Pinus taeda
TCGATTTTTATTGAGCTTGAAGTGACAAGCGCTCAGAGGACCTTTTCCTTTAAGGAGTCTGAAAAGGAGCAAAATGGACTTCTCTAGAGATCTAGGCAGAGAGGATTACCAAACCAATCGTAAAATTGCATAATACTTTTTACGGTACGGCAGTCAATCTTCCCGAATGTTGTGTTTGGTGCATTACGATCAATAGGGTGGCAGACACGGCTTCCTAAGGATAAAGGATGCAGCCTATTGTGGTCTCCCAATATATACTAGACGGTATGTGGGAGCACAAGTCCGTACTGGCACTTTCCGTCTCGGAGTGGAGGAATCACCCAACCAGTACTGAAAGCAACAGTTACCAGGATTTACGATGCTGGAATACGTCTCTAGCCTAGACCTCTAGATGTTGTGCATTGAGTTCCAAAGCATTGTTAGATTCATTGAATTTATTTTAAGTTGATCTTGCTTAACAGTTTGCCTTTTAGGTTCACCACATGATGTATGTATAATTCCTAAAATGCAGTCTAAGATGATAAACAAACGTTTTATCTTCTTTCAGCAATGAAAATCCTAGCTACTAAAGGGAAAAAAGTCAAGCATATTTTCTTCACGGAGCACAGAGCACACGCTAAATGCACAGTCCTAAATCAAGCCAAGCAATCAAAATGCAAAAGCACATGCATGTATTGGTTTTCAACTCTCTTAATGTGTGAATGACGTTAAGAAATCTATGTGCAAAATTGAATTAATTTTAAAGCGACAATACTCAACAAAATTCTTTTTCAAAACGAAGTGAAAGCAAGAGATACACTTTGCGATTTTGAAATGGAAATTGCTTTTTCGACACTTTAAAACCACTAATTCAAATCTTATGTAATAGTAACTGTATAATCGACTATCCAGAACAATGGAATTGCTTTCTAAAACTGAAAACGACAGCTACGACACTTTCAGATCTAGAGACGATAGTTCAACTATGCTACTTTTTGTAAAAGAGAACTAAAATGACACACAATACATAAAAAAGGTTTATATTTCTTTGCACTAAGGAGGTGGAATAATGCAAGAAAAGGGGGTTTTCACAGAAGCACATTGACTACAGACAGCAAAACCTCTTGAATAAGACTGAAAATAGTGAGAAAAATCCACAGTCGGAGGGTAAAGTTAACCCTCCCTGACCATCGCACCTGTTACATAGTGAACTCAATATGCAGCACACCTACTCCACTCGGGAAGTGCGATGCATATAGGCTGCCTTGAAGGCAGGGTGCGATGGTAGCCGTGCGAGACTTTGAACGGGATTTCACTCACAGTTTGCAATCTAGTTCAGGTGTTTAGGCTGAATAAGTAAAGATCGGTGCATGTAAAACACAGGGGTGATCTAAGAGGTTGCTAGAGCCACCACTTAGGGCAATTAGATTGCTTGCAAATCTATTATTTAATTCATAAACAAAACACGGAGATAGACTGAAGCAGCATTGATCTACTTTGCATTTGTATGACAAATGCAGTTTGAAGGCTACCTGGCTTGACTTTAGGCTCCGTCTGTATGTTTATAAAAGAAACAAGGATAGATAGGCTAACAAGTAATCTAGTCGCTCCCCAGCGGAGTCGCCATTTTGTTATTCGGGAATAATGTCCACTCAGATGCTACTATTCCCACTAATATGGGTGGCTATCTTAGAAACAAACAATCAAAGTCTACTATTGTTTTCTTTTATGAAAATAGACAGGAGGAGAACCAAGAGGGCCAACCTGAGTCTTGCCGCTTCTCCTTTGTCTGCCCAGCTTCAAAAGAACTTGTGGAATCACAGCAACATACTACTATGCAAGAAATAAGGATCTAAATTCATGAATAATACAGGATCAGACGTGTATTAACCATATACATGTATATATAAACAAGTACATAAGAATATGGAAGGAAATAATAATATCTTTATTTAGATGAAAAGTAGCAAGAGGATTACAACCATGAGCTCTGACCCAGCATCATCCTCCAGCTATGAGTCCCTTCTTCACCTCAAGCAAAGCTAGATCACCCAACACTGTGAATGTACACAAGAAAACCAACAGCCCTTCTCTATAAGATACAAAATTCCAGCCTCCTGATCTCTGTGATGAGGGATCCATATATAGATGATTACAGAGAGGTGAGTCATCTTTTGGGATCTTGATTAGTGTCTTCTCTCTGATATTTCCTGCTTCCACTTGGAGAATGATGATATCTTACTCATCCCTGGTCGAAAATGGAGTAGCAAGTGTCAAAGGGGAAGCTTCTGGAAGATTCCATGATCTTCCACCTCGCATTTTTGTCCCTGCCATTTGTCCATTCCCGACCATCGCACCCTACAGAGGAGCAAATTAGTATGCATTGCACCTTTTACATTGGGAAGGTGATATGTATCGCACCCTCTGCATTGAGCTTTCAGTATGGTCCAGTTTTGACCATTTATGAGCAGTTTTCAATGGAGAACTTTTGGGAGATGATGTAATCAATTGACCTTGTTCCTTTAGGCAGTGAAGCAACACTATTAGGGACTTAGGAGCCCTCAGTTTATGGACATTTATGATTGGGGTTGAATTTCCCAAAAATGTCTATAACACCTTTGGTAAGGTGTCTCATGGTTTTTGGTTCCACATGTTATGCCTTCATTCCTAAAGAACAAAGAAACAAACTTGGTGCAAGGGGTCAAAAGAGTATCTTCTTGGGGTACTCTAATACCTCTAAAGCATATTGTCTCTATGATGATGTAAATAAGAAATTTATGCTCTCTAGAGATATGATTTTTCTTTAATATTCCAAGACTGGCAATGTTGTTGAGTGACATCTTGATCGCTTGAAAAAATTCACACATGAAAAAACATTTCATGAATTTGATAATGAGATTCCACATCTTGAAGCGAGATCCCAATCTTGGATCAATCTATGGAATGTCCTTCTGAAGAACTCTCTCCCCCTCATGAAGTTCCAACCACTTCTTCAGATCAAGAAGACACTTTGAGTGATGTGATTGAGAGGATAGGAAGGCTAAATACTGATTCAACACCATCTTAGTCATATAATATCCTGAGCCATCTCAAAAAGGTCCTCCAAAATGGCTCACTAAGACACTTAAAAGTGTTCATCCTGATGAGGTTGGACAGACAAGAATGAGAAGTTATGCTAGACAAAATGGAGGTGATGAAGACAATTTTGATTCAGTTGTTGATATGGATGTTTCCTATTATTGTGAATTGAATTTTTCTACTAATTTTAAACCAACTTCCTTTAAATAAATTGCTTCTCATGATGAATGGAAAGAAGCAATATATAAAGAGTATGATTCACTTTTAGAGAATAGAACCTAGAAGCTCGTGCACCCTTCTTTTGGAACCAGACCAATTGGTTGCATGTGGGTCTTCAAGAATAGGTATGAATTATATATCTCACCTGACAAGCAGAAAGCAAGACTCACGAAAAATGGATTTGCACATAAAGAAGGGGTCGATTATGAAGAGACCTTTTCCCCCCACAGCAAAATGGGCTACCATCCAGACTCTCTTTTCCTTGGTAGCTCAGAATGGAAGGAAATTCCATCAAATGAATGTAAAAATTGATTTCTTGAATGGAGATATTGAAAAAAATGTTTTTATGTCTCAACTAGAAGGTTTTGTTGTAAAGGGACAAGAACATAAAGTATGTAATCGTATCAAATCCTTGTATGGCCTCAAACAAGCACTGCGAGTCTAGTATGAAAAATTAATTGAGCATCTTCTAAAACTAAATTTCAAACACTTTGATCTTGATGATGCAACTTTATTTTTCAAGACAGATGGAAAAAAAGGTTTCTACATTGTGGTGTATGTAGATGATCTAGTAATGACAAGAAATAATGAAAATTATATTGGAACCATAAAGAAAGAGTTGAGGAAAGGATTTGAGATGAAAATATTGTGATATGTTCACTATTATTTGGGTATTGGAGTAATCCAACATCGTAAATTTATACTCCTCTCTCAAAAGAAGTACATTGGAGATTTGTTGAACAAATTTGGCTTGGTTGAATGCAATCATTTATCCACTCCAATGGAAAAAAAAAAGCTCACATCCAATGAAGGAAATGAATTTGAGCATGCAACTAAGTACAAACAACTCATAGGAAGTCTTAACTACCTCGCTACTACCATACCAAACATTTCATTTTTTGTTGGAATCCTTTTTAGGTTTATGTAAGAACCTTGTGAGGGTCATTGGTCTACTACAAAAACAATTCTAAGGTACTTGAAGAGAACTCAAAACTTTGGACTCAAATATACACAAGTGGTTAAATTTAGCTTGATTGGATATTAGAATTCACACTTTAATAGAGATAATGAAAATGGAGTATCTACTTCCAGTTATTTTATGAGTCTTGGATCAGGAGTTGTCTCCTAGAGGTCACACAAATAGTGAGTTCCAAGAAATTCCACAACAAAGGAAGAATATGTGGCAGTTGCAGAAGCAACCTAGGAGTTTATGTGGATGAGGAAAGTTCTTGAAGATTTGTAAGAGAAACAAGTGCACTCTACTTCGTTTTTAATTGACAATAATTTTGCAATAAAATTGGCTAGGAATCCAAAATTCCATGGTCGAACCAAGCATATCAATATGAAGTATCATTTGATTCAACATCATATTGAGGCCAAGACTATTCACCTACACTATTGTTTCCCAAATGAGTAGATTAATAAACATCCTAACTAAAGTGCTTGGAAGAGAAAAGTTTGAATGATTTAAAATGATGTTCAGACTCACAAACACCCCTTCAGATTAAGGGGGAAATGTTGACACTCTCCAAAACTGGGCAAATATGTTTTAAATATGTAAATACAAAATAAGAAGACGAAGAGATCTTGGAATATGAAACCCAAAGATCTATCCCTTAAATGTATATATCAATGCTCTTCTTAATAAAAAAAATAAATTTATAGAGTTACCAAATACCTCACTGACAATAATAAATATAAAATGTTTATCTATATGAAATTGATGAAATTTAGAAATTTTTTGCGAAAAATATAATATTTATGATAGAAAATCATTATTGAAAATACACACATACATAAATGGTAATACCATTTTTTTTAAATAAATAAAATTTCACTTATTTTAATTTATATTATTAAAATTTTAAAACTTTATATATTTTTTAATTGTAAAATTTAATACTAAATATAAAAAAATATAACAGTTACCTAATATAATGAAATAAACTCTTAAAAATATTTAACAAAATCAACATTTACCATAAGAACTATTTCAAAAATTATCCAAAAAAATAACACATATAAAAATATATATCTAAGTGCGCGTTCAAAATAAGTGAAACATAAAATCGTTTACTTACAATGTTAAAAGTTACAATAAAAATATATATCTAAATACTTTGACATATAGATATGTGTTCAAAAATAAGTGAAATATAAAATCATTTACTTACAATGTTAACATTTACGAGGTATAAATCAATTTTAAGTTGAAATCAATTATTCATCGAAGATGGAGCTAATAAAGCTCAATGTGAATTTATGGATTTTTTAAAATCTAGGATGAGGAATTTTTAAAATTAAATTAAATAAATTTATTTTTTAATAGATAAAATTAATTATATATATGAATTCGTACAATATTTTTGTTAAGTAAAATTGGTATTTTTTATATAGATAAAATATTTTGCATCCATTTAATTAATTAATGTTTGTAATTAAATGTAAATATCTTAAAGATTTTTGTTTAGTAAAAAATTAATATTTTTGTTATATAGATAATAATTTTCCATCCATTGTTTGTAAAGATTTGTTAGAATGTCAATATTTTTAAGTATAATACATGAATGTTGAGAATATAATACGAATAAAATAAATAATGAAATGAATATTTAAGTTTTATTGAATAATTGTAAATTAATGTAGCTTGTAAATTTAGTTTTTTATTAAAAATATTCATGATATTTATATTGTAATTAAAGAAATTAATTGCAGGTTTTTATTATGGAGACCAGTGCTTTCTCTTGTCTAGTTAACAAATATTTTCACTTATTTGTAAAATGATTCATCATTATTTTAACAAAAGGGTAGTTAACAAAAATTAGAATGTAAAACTAGATATAAACATAAACTTGAAAAGAAGAAAAACAGAGCCAAAACTTTCATTATCTTAACAAAAAGATAGTTAACAAAAAGTAGCATGTTGAACTAGATACAAGAATAAACTTGAAATCAAGAAAAACAAAGCCCAAGCTTGGGTTTCAGCACTACTATGTGAGGTCACCTCCTTGACCTTCAATTTCATGTTCAAAATTGTGGAAGATGGCTAGCCCCTTGTTCCTGAAGTGGCAGTGGTAGGTTGGATGCCAATAGCTTCCCCATCATAGATATTTTCTTCCTTCTCATGAACTTTGGATACTTTTACACGCTAAACACACCCTTGTAAATAGCCTCAAATTTTACCTCGAAGATTCTTATAATGTGTAGGATCTCTTCATAATTGACCTTTTTTTCCTATACTTAGGAAATAATGGTGGTCACCAATCAATCTGTCTCTCCAATCTTGTGAAATTTGGTGTCTTTAGTACATGAATGAATTGGGCCAAAATCTAACTAAAAAACCTCCTCAGGGATTTTTTTGTAGTCATATTTGATTTCGTATCCTTTACAACCTTTTTAATCTGCTCCATTTCACTTTGGGTATCATCAAAGTAAAGAACATAATAGATACTCTTCACTTCCCAAGCCTCACTTGCTAAGTAGGATGGGTGAGTGGGATGAGACCTTGCCAACCTATATCCCAATCATAATGTATTTTGTTTCCTTTCTCTTCCCATACAACCATTCCCCTTTATAATACTAATGTCCTAATTATTTATCATTGTGCTAGACTAACCAAACAATATCCCCCACATCCCAAGAGCCTTAATAGGTGAAATGTGGTGGGCCTTAGACAGACTTTGGAGTCCAACCCTTGCACCACTAGAACCATCATTTAAACAAGACAAATTGTACTAAAACCAAACTGAAAACACACCACTCAGATCCTCATAAGCTAGCTAGATAAATAAATGATTTAAATTAACCAAATATATTTTCTGTCTCCCATTTAACACCCCTAACTTCTCGCACCTCATACCATGCCCAATACCATCACCTAAATAATCAGAAAAACAACAACCACCCTCCCTTGCCCAAATAAAATCACAACCTCTCAATTATTGTTGTACATTCTCCAATAATAAGCTACATCAACATCATATTAGGTCTCCCTTCTTGTCATCTAGGATGTACTTCAATCATTCCTTCCCATTATTCTTACATCCCACTCACCATTTAGAACATACAACAAGGTTGAGTTTGATGGCAGAATAACAAGTTATAAACTTTATCATTCAAGATAGGTTATCACATCCTCCCATTATTCTTACATCCCACTCACCATTTAGAACATACAACGAGGTTGGGTTTGATGACAGAATAACAAATTATAAACTTTATTATTCAAGGTAGGTTATCACATCCCATTATCAGAGGTATCCAGAAATCTATCCTCCCTCTCCCCGGTCTATCTAGCCCTTCTCTCTGACCCTAATGGCTCTACCAACCTCCCCGGAAATCTATCCTACCTCTCCCTGATCTATCTAGCCCCTCTCTGTGACCCTAATGGCTCAACCAACCTCCCCTCCCTGGAAATCTATCTTAATCAATCATAAATCTATACTTTTTTCTACAGTACGAAGAGACAATTAAAAACCATACAAAAATCTTGTTCGATCTCTTCAAAGGGTTTGTATATGAAAATCTCTGTGCATTTTTTCTAGAGCTTTTGCTGGTTGAATGCGTTATGTGCATCAAAGTACATCTCAAAAGCAAACGACAAATGTCGCAGATGGGGATGGTGTGAGCAATCAATACTTATCTGCTGTTGCTCGTGATCGTTCTGTTTACTAGTGGCCCTTCAAAGGAAAAGGGAGGATCTTTGGCTTTCCTTTTTCTGGTTTTTTTCTATATTAACGCGAGAAGCGTCACTGTGATTGGATTGGAATCTTGGATCAGATAAGAGGATTGATCTGATCTGGACATTAATAATAATAAAGGGAGTAATTGACTTTTCGTGGGAAATTGCTAAACACGTTCCCTGGTCCTCCATTTAATTGTGGGGCAGGTAGCATGTAGTTAATTATGGCAACGCTTATATAATATACAAACTCTCCACTGAGCCGTCTGATCGTTTTGCTGCAAATCATAATGAACCATAACCTTTTAAATACTGAATTTTATTAATTGTTTTTTAATAAAAAATATATAATTAATTATACATTGATTATAATTATTGATGAGATTAAATAATAAAATTTAATTTAATCCATCAATATATATATATATATTTATTAATTAAATATAAAATTAGAAATTTGAAATATTATAGATATGAATCATTATTTCTTTCGAATAACCTATTTCATTATATTTCATATATATATTTATATATATTTCTTTTTTCATATGTTTTATAATCTCTTTTCATTTTAATTTTGATATAAATAGCATTTTCATTTTAAATTATTTAAGGTCAATCATTGTCCAATGTATGATTATGAGAACGATTGTCTTGATATGTTGTTAAGTGTTGGTAACTACGGTTGGTTGTCTTGATATGTTTCTACGATGAACCATGATCAATGATGGTTTATCATGCTTGACTATGGTCGACCACGGTCAATGTCTTTATGGTTAATCACTTCAACCATGGTCAACCATGATCAGTCATGGTCAACGATGGTCAGCCATGATTAATCATGGTCGAATTTCATCAACCTTGATCAACGATGATGGTCAACCACGGACAATCATGTTCAACGATGGTCATCCATGGTTAATTATGGTCAACCATGTTTTATAAAATCAAACATGGTCAACCATGATCAAACGCCACATTGTCAAAAAGATTGTCTTGATATGAAAATCAAACATGGTCAATCATGATGCAATGTTGCATTGTGACAAGATTGTCTCGATATGAAAATAAATCATGGTCAACCATGGTCCAATGTCGCATTATGACAAGGATTGTCTCAATATGGAAATTAACCATGGGCAACCATGTTTATTTTAGGGTTTATATACCTTGGTTTTATAATTTGTATCCCTTGGGTTTATTATTCCCTTAGGTTTATAATATCAATCCCTTAGGTTTATTAATCTAAGGGTTCATATTCCTAAGGTTTAATATTATTCACTTAGGCTTATAGTCCCTTGTGTTTTTAGTACTAATCTCTAGGGTTTATATTCCATTGGGTTTATAATATCAATCTTGGTCAACCATGTTTTATAAATTCAATTATGGTCAACCATATTTTATAAAATCAATCGTGGTCAACCATGGTTAATCATGGTCCAACATCGCGTTGTGAAAATGATTGTCTCAATATGAAAATCAATCATTGTCTCAACCATGGTCCAATGTCGCATTATGAGAAAGATTGTCTCAATATGATATATATGGTCAACCATGGTCAACTTTGGTCAACCATGTTCAACCATGTTTTATAAAATCAAACATGATCATCCACAGTCAACCATTGTCGAACATCGCATTGTGACAAAGATTGTCTTGATATGAAATTAACAATGGTTAAGCATGGTCAACCATGATTCAACGTCGCATTGTGACAGGGAATGTCTCAATATGAAAATCAACTAAGGTCAACCATGTTTATTTTAGTGTTTATAATATTATCTTAGGGCTTATATACCTTAGGTTTATAATATTAGTCCCATAGGTTTAATATTATTCCCTTGGGTTCATAATCCCTTGGGCTTTTAGTATTAATCCCTTGGGTTTATAATATCAATCCCTTGGGTTTATAATATCAATCACGATCAACCATGGTCAATCATAGCCAACCATGGTTGAATGTCGCATTCTGACAATGGTTGCCTCAATATGAAAATCAACCATGGTCATCTATGGTCCAACGTCACATTGTGACAAATATTGTCTTGATATGAAAATCAATCATGGTCAATCGTGGTCTAATGTTGCATTGTGACAAGGATTGTCTGAATATGGAAATCAACCATGGTCAACCATGTTTATTTTAGGGTTTATAATATCTATCTTAGGTTTTATATACCTTGGGTTTATAATTTTTATCCCTTGGTGTTATTATTCCCTTGAATTTATAATATTGATCATGGTCAACATTGTCAACCATGTTTTATAGCCTCTTGTGTTTTTAGTATTAATCCCTAGGGTTTAATATTCCCTTGGGTTTATAATATCAATCATGGTCTAGTCAACCATGTTTTGTAAATTCAATCATGGTCAGCCATATTTTATAAAATCAATCGTCATCAATGATGGTTAATCATGATTAACCGTGGTCCAATGTCACATTGTGACAAAGATTGTCTCAATATGAAAATCAATCATTGTCTCAACCATGGTCCAATGCCGCATTATGAGAAATATTGTCTCAATATGGTAATGATTGTAAACCATGGTCAATCATTGTCAACCATGGTCGAACGTCGCATTGTGACAAAGACTGTATTGATTTGAAAATCAACCATGGTTAAGCATGGTCAACCATGGTCCAACGTCACATTATGACAAGTATTTTTTCAATATGAAAATCAACCATGTTCAATCATGGTCAGCCATGTTTATTTTAGTGTTTGTATTAAACCTTGAGTTTAATATTATTCCATTGGGGTTCATAATCCCATAAATTTATTATTCCCTTGGGTTTATAATATCAATCCCTTGCGTTTATTATTCCCTTAAGTTTATAATATCAATCATAACCAACCATGGTCGAATGTCATATTGTCACAATGGTTGTCTCAATATGATAATCAACCATGGTCAATCATGTCCCAATACCGCACGGTGACAAATATTGTCTTGATATGAAAATTAATCATGGTCATGCATGGTCAACCATGGTCCAACGTTGCATTGAGACAAGGATTGTCTTAATATGGAAATCAACCATGGTCAACCAGGCTTATTTTAGGGTTTATAATATTTATCTTAGGATTTATATACCTTGGGTTTATAATTTTTGTCGCTTGGGTTTATTATTGGCTTGGGTTTATAATATCAATCCGTTGGGCTTATTAATCTAAGGGTTCATATTCCTAGGGTTTAATATTATTCCCTTTGGTTTATAATCCCTTTGGTTTTTTTATTATTCTCTTGGGTTTATAATATTGATCATGGTCAACCATGGTTAATCATGGTCAGCCATGGTCCAACGTCACATTGTGACAAAGATTGTGTAGATATGAAAATCAATCATTATCTGGACCATGGTCCAAAGTCACATTATGACAAAGTTTTCCTCAATATGATAATCATGGTCAACCATAATCAACCATGGTTAATCATGGTCAGCCTTGGTCAACCATGTTCAAACATGTTTATAAAATCAAACATGGTCATCCATGGTCAGTCATGATGAACATCATATTATGACCAAGATTGTCTTAATATGAAAATCAACCACGGTTAAGCATGGTCAACCATGGTCCAATGTTGCATTGTGATAAGGATTGTCCCAATATGAAAATAAACCATAATCAACCATAGTCAACCATGTTTATTTTAGTGTTTAAAATATTTATCTTAAGGTTTACATACCTTGGGTTTATAATATTAGTCCCTTGGGTTTAATATTATTCCCCTAGATTCATAATCCCTTGGGGTGTTAGTATTGATCCCTTGGGTTTATAATATCAATCCCTTGAGTTTATTATTCCCTAGGGTTTATAATATCTATCATGGTCAACCATGTTCAATCATAGCCAACCATGGTCAGTCATAGCCAAAAATGGTCAACCATGGTAAAATGTTGCATTGTGACAATGATTGTCTCAATATGAAAATCATCTATGGTCAACCATGGTCCAATGTTGCATTGTGACAAATATTGTCTTGATATGAAAATTAATCATGGTCAACTATGGTCAAACGTTGTATTGTGACAAGGATTGTCTCAATATGGAAATCAACCATGGTCAACCATGGTCAACCATATTTATTTTAGGTTCTATAATATTTATCTTGGGGTTTATATACCTTGGGTTTATAATTTTTATCCCTTGGGTTTATTATTCGCTTAGGTATATAATATCAGTCGCTTGGGTTTATTAATCTAGATGTTCATATTCCTAGGGTTTAATATTATTCCCTTAGGTCTATAATCCCTTGGGTTTTTAGTATTAATCCCTAGGGTTTTTTATTCCCTTGGTTTTATAATATCGATCATGGTCAACCATGTTTTATAAATTCAATCATGGTCAATCATGGTCCATTGTTGCATTGTGAAAAATATTGTGTTAATATGAAAATCAACCATGGTCAACCATATTCTAATGTTGCATTGTGACAAATATTTTTGTCGATTTGAAAACAGTCATGGTAAATCATTGTCAAGCATGGTCCAATGTCACATTATGACAAGGATTGTCTCAATATGAAAATCAACCATCGTCAACCATATTTTATAAAATCAATCATGATCCAACATCACATTGTAACAAATATTGTATCAATATGAAAATCAATCATTGTCTCAACCATGCTTCAATGTCGCATTATGACAAAGATTGTCTCAATATGATAATCATCATCAACCATGCTCAACCATGGTCATTCATGGTTAATCTTGTTCAACCATGTTCTATAAAATCAAACATGGTCATCCATGGTTAGTCATGGTCAACCATGGTCGAACATCGCATTGTCACAAAGATTGTGTTGATATCGAATCAACCATTGTTAAGAATGGTCAACCATGGTTCAACGTCGCATTGTGACAAGGATTGTCTCAACCATGGTCAACCTTGTTTATTTTAGCATTTATAATATTTATTTGAGGGTTTATATACCTTGCGTTTATAATATTATTCCCTTGTGTTTAATATTATTCCCTTGGGGCTTTAGTATTAATCTATTGGGTTTATAATATCAATCCCTTTCGTTTATAATATAAATCACGGTCAACAATGATCAAATGTCACATTGTGAGAATGTTTATCTCGATATGAAAACCAACCATGGCCAACCATGGTCCAACTTCAAATTGTGATAAAGGTTGTCTTGATATGAAAATCAATCATGGTCAAACATGGTCCAATGTCACATTGTGACAAGGATTGTCTCAATATGGAAATTAACCGTGGTCAACCATGTTTCTTTTAAGGTTTATAATATTTATCTTAGGGTTTATATACCTTGGGTTTATAATTTTTATCCCTTGGGTTTATATATGTTGGGTTTATAATTTTTAGAATTAACCATGGTCTAATGTTTATTGTTAATAAAATTTCTAATGAATTGTTAACTAATTTTTTTTTTTTTGTTAAGCTTAGCAGGACCATTCTATTTTCTATCAAACAAAAGAAAATTTACACCACATAGATTGACTAGGTGGCCTCAACTTTCCCTGAAGGGAAACCAAGTCTCTAGCCACCTATTCACATTGTAAGCCATCCAAAAACAGTAAAGTCTTAATCTCTCTAGCCAAGCTAGATATGTCTCTATTTCATGTCCATACACTACATATCGATCTAAACTGATATTCACATGATAGAAATTAAAAGCTATCGACATAAAACAAAAATATGCATAGGTAGGAGTCCATCCCTTCTGCTCCTCCGAGGTAGATTCTACAGGTGTCAGATTCTTAGCTAATGCCCCAAGAATCTCATTCAATTTCAGTGTGCAAGGAATGTGGCAGTCAATTCTATCCAGCATGATGTCTTGTTTATGAAGCTAGAATAGGATTTTCTGCAAATCTTACTTGTAACTCGGCATACTCTAGAGAGTTACTGCCATTCCAATAGAAATATGTTCCATTGCTTTGCCTAATAAACTCTTCATTAACCAATATAGGTAAAGAGTTTGTTTGAACTGTGTAATTCTTCCTCTAGTGTTGCCCGAATCTAGGACTAAAGTCCTCCAATTGTCCATGTCTTCCTCTGTCTCACTGCCTTGTTTTATTTCCTCCTCCCACTCTTCTAATAGTTTCTCGATTCTTTCATCCTTCCCCTCACGGGAAGCCTCTATCGCTCAATGATAAGGTGTTCTACCAACTTCATACCCCTTCAAGGTTCCGACGTGCTTGGCTCTTTGTCTTTCCTAGGTGTCGATCCTATCCTTCCATGACCTCATCCTCTCGCAGGTCAAGTCATGTTCAGATTTCCTGAACCCTGGTGACAACAATGGCTTGTTAAACCAAAACAAAACATTGCAATTTGGTACCTTCCCTGAATTGTTTTGATAGCACTATGCACCACCCCCTTCTTCTCTTCTCTCCTTACTTTCTCAGCCTGAGAGTTGGGGTGGTCCATAGACTAAACCTTGCATTGGGGTTGGTTCCAGCTACCCACTGTTGCTCCCATTTTCCATACCTCGTAAATTTCATTCACATTCAGGTCATCCTTCCATTTCCTAGGCCATTCGTGCAGTCCCCTCCTCCTCCTTACAGATTGTCAGGAATAAATTGGGATCCTTGCTCCCTCTACCTAGGGAGTAATAGCGCTGCCTCTCACTTTCACCCATTTAGCTTTCTAATCAGGGTCATTGGCCTTGCCATAGTCTCGAGAGGAATTCCGATTAACCCAACAATTGCTTTTCCTGCAACTATAATGTCTGACTCCCATGAAACTTATCAACTTCTCCCCCCTTCCCCCTTCTTCCATCTCATTTCCCTCACCCATTTCCCTAGTACACTCAGCCTCACACCCAGCGTGGTTTAAGGAGCCTGTTATTACCAAACCCAGCAGCATGAGATTATCCCCCTAGAGACCAGAGGTACTACCCAACTGGCAAAGGATATAGAAGCAGAACCAAGCGATTGCCACCAATTTCCTTCCCCATTTCCACCAGTAGTTCTTTACTCCCCAGGACTTCTCCCTATTTACCCTCCTCTCACCCCAGCAAAACTCCAACCATAACATAATTATAGTGGAGGAGCAAGGCCAAATAACATACTCGGGTTCAGTTTTTGGTCGTCTACGAGCTTTGAGTCACAGGGTCCGTCTCCCTTGCGATCAACTGGAACACCACCTTCCACCACAAGAATACACTCTAACAATGCTCGCATGCCTACCTTGGATTCCTTTATTTCTCACCTCACCTCCTGTCCCGCCACCTTTCCCACCAACCTTGCATGCATTCATGCCAAGGGTCGTCGCACCCATTTCCTTGAGCATGTGGGGGGCGATGGTACTATTTTCATAGGTACCGATCATTAATAAGACCAGGTTGTCCTAACTATCGTCCCACATCCCGATCGGGGTCTTGAGTTACTGGGGGGCTACTATCCCTTCTTTGTCTAAGGTCCTGTTCCAGAATTTCCCCCAGGGTTTTGAAGTTTTCATCCTAGGGTTAGACTGGTCACTGTTTTTCCAATGTATCCTATTGGTGGTTGCATCCCCAATTGGCAAGAAAGTTCACCCCTTTATTCCCCTCCCTTCTAACATTTTTGACCAGAATGTAGTCGAAATTAGGCATTATTTCTCCTATTTCTTGGATTATTCATTCTGTCCTCCATCTTTGGCTGAGCTTGTCCCATTTGGTGCCATTGTTGAATTTTTCCACCATGTTTATAACCAGTCTTGAGTCCCCTTCCACCACTAAGTTTCAGTATCCAATTCTGACAACGATTAGGAGTCCATGTCGTGCTGCTGCAAACTCAGCCTCATTGTTACTAGCTATCCCGCAAGAGTCAACATAAATTAGTTGGGTGTTAGTCTAGGGGTCCCTAAAGAGGCCACCCAGGCCTGCCTCACCCTCGTTCCCTTTAGACACTCCAAAGAAATTAATTTTCATGAAACCTTCTTCAGAGGAGTGAAATGAGTTTGGGATATCAAGCCTACCCGTTTTTTTTTCTAGGCTAAAGAGGCTATCATTTCTAGGGAAAGGTTGAGTTTCTGGAGGATACGGGTTTCTTTTGGCGGGGGAGGGGGGGGCACTTTCAAGTCTTCTTGGTGCCATTGTTCAACAAGAATTGTTTCCTTGATGTTCTAGACTATTCATTCCCACACCTTCTCCTGAGTTGTGGCTTTATTCTTAAAGACTCTATAGTTTCACTCTTTCCATATCGCCCATAGATTGAATCCTAGGTTTAGGCCCCATGCTCGATTTAATATCAGGCTTGAGAAAATATGGCTTCTCTAGAGGAGAATTATTTCTTTGACGCTATTTTGATATCAGTCCATTATTTCAAAACTCCTTGCATTTGCCTCCACTTATGCATCGCAAATGGACATGTATTTAGTATATGTTCCATGTCTTCTGTGTGTTGATGACATAGCCAGCAAAAGGAGGGGCCCTAGAATCCCCTTTTCTGCAATTGATCCCAGGTCAGGATCCACCCTTTGCAAACTGTCCAAAGGAAATGGGTAACCTTGGGCCACCATTCTCCCTTCCATGTTTTTTTCCATATGATGTCTTGCCTGTCCTGATCTTGTCTTACTTGAATCTCATAGGATTCGTTTATGGTGAATGTTCCTTTTGTGGTATGTCCACATCTCAAAATATCTGGGTCATGTCAAATCGTTAGTTGTCTTGATTTCAATTCTTTGTCTAGAGTTATCCACCATTCAGTCTCCATTGCCTCGTCCCAGTTTTCCTTTTTCTTCCATCTCCTCCAACTTCCCATTCCATGGTCTTCTTTCCAAAATTGCTCAACCAAATGCATATTCTTGTCCCTACTATATTGGTATATGTCCCTGAGATCTTGCTTATCTATCATTCTTTCCCTTTTTTTCCAGGAGTCCTTTGAAAATCTTGTTGTTTTTCCATTACGTATCTCCCAAAAGGCATGATAGTTAATAAGATGCCTATTTTGGGCTGCCAAATTCCACATAATTGATCCTTTTGGGGGGTCTTGATATCTCAAGATATCCTCAGTTCTCTCAGGAATATTGTATTTTCTTGTCCATATTTGTTTCCATAGGTTCATTCCCCCTCCAATCCATCACCACCAAAGTTTTTCTCCCATTGTTTGATTCAAGATATAGGGATCTCTGAATGTAGCCCACCATCTATTTTCTTTTTTTCCAATCCTTTCCACGATACGGGTTCCCACTTCCTGATCTGTTGAGCCCTTCCCTATAGGAATTTCTCGAATATATCCACCATTTTGGAGCATGCCCCTTTGGGGGCTTCCATGCCTAAGAGTTGGTAAATAATGGGTATCAATTGCAACACAACTTTGAGAAGGACTATTGTGCCAACTATGTTGAGGAATATGAAGGACCAACAATTTAGCTTTCCTTGTACTTTTTGGAGCATGTGTTGCCAACATGATAATCTTAAAGGGTTATATGATAGGGGCATACCCAAGTATTTGAACAAGAGATTTCATGTGCTAAACCCAAGGATCCTGGCTAGATGGGTCCTGAAATTCCCTTGGGTATTGAAGAAAAAATAAAAGATTTTTCATTGTGTATCCTTGTCCTCGAGGCCTCCATGAAAGTTCTAAGAATTTCCTTGATTCGGAAGGCTTCCTTCAAGGAGAGCTGACATCTAAAAACCATTGATGGGCGATGGTTAATTCATTACCCCATATTCTTAGGCCTCAAAGGCTAGATTCTCTAACCTCATTTTTAATGCACCAGCCTAGCCCTTTCGCCACAATGATAAACAAGAAAGAAGATATAGGGCCCCCTTGCTGCAGGCCTCAGGTCAGATTAAACATCGATGTAGGAGTCTCATTCAGTAGAATAGAGAAAACAAGGGAGGAAATCATTGCGAGGATCCAATTTATCCATCTTTGGGCAAAGCCATATGCTTTGAGGATGTCTGATAGGTAACCCCAACTAAGCCTATCATAAGCCTTGGATAAGTCCAACTTTATAATCATACCTGGAAGAAGCTTTTGAGCCTTAAGGGAGTGGAAAACTTCTTGAGATGTGATGAATCCATCTAGGATTTTCCTACCTTCTACAAGTCATGTTTTCTCCTGAGAGATGAGGCTCGACAATATGGTTCTAGCCATTTTACAAAAGGAGTAACAATGATTTTGTAAATAACATTACAGCTATAGTTCGAAAACCTTGATGATCTTTAGATTTCAAAGTTTTAGGAAACAAAGCTACAAAAGTAGAGTTCAGTCTGGGGCATACCTTTTGGTTATGGTGTGATTCCTTGACTACCTCTAGGATATCCTATCCCATGAGTTTCTAGGTGGCTTGATAGAATTATGTAGTGAACCCATCAAGTCCTGGGGATTTGTTCTTATGCATTCCATTGACTATCTCTTCCACTTCATCCAGGGTAGAACCACACATTAGGGCCATGTTCTGATCTTGGGTTATTAGTTGGGGATTGTGTTGCGTAATTATTTGTATGGCTTCCATTCTATTTTCTAGGGACTTTGAGAGTATGTCTTTGAAGTGGTGTACAAGGATCTGCTCCATATCTTCATGTTGTACTCTTTGCTTCCCTTCCTCATATTTCAAGGAGTATATTCTGCTATGATGTCGGTGATGCACCATGGCTTTGTGGAAGCATCTTGTGTTTCGTTCACCTTCCTGCAACTAGTCAACCCGAGATTTCTGTTTCCAGAGAATCTCTTTCTGTTTTCTTCTTTCCTCCATCTTGTTTATTAGCATTCCTTCTTCTCGGACAAACTCTTTATATCTCCCTTCCTAGATAATTTGTTGTTGGACTTCCGTCATATGCTTGTTTATTTCGTTTTGGTCCTTAATAATGTGTCCAAATTCTTCTTTATTCCATTTCTTGAGTTTCTTCTTTAGCTATTTAAGTTTCAACTAGAAGGTATGCATACAATTTCTACCATGTTGTTCACTCATTTTCCACCATTCCTCGATTCTTTTAGTAAGCCCTAGATCTCTTAGAAAGAAGACTTCAAAACTGAAGGGTCGGTTCTTATGTCTTGCCTTTAGGTCCATTTCCAGTCGTATCAGCCAGTGATCTGACTCCATACATGGGAGGATCGAGGCTTCCATGAATATATCTCGGATTATAACTTGCTTCGAGAGGAGGAACCTATCCAGTTGGGATGAAATTTGATATGCACCCCCTCTTAGATTGTTCCAAGTGTGAACACCATTTATTGTTGGCATGTCAACAAGGTGTAGATTTACTATGGTTTCGCTAAAGGCTTCCATATCCGCATCCACCCTTCGCATTCCTCCCTTCTTTTCCGCAAGGGTTGTAATCATGTTGAAGTCTCCTCCAACTATCGAAAGGTCCTTTGGGTAGAAGTTTCTCAAGTTTTCCAACTTTTGTAGGAAGACTCCTCTTTCTCTAGGGATAGCCTGTAGACCCCTGTATGCGACATCCATTCTTTGGAACCTATATTTTAGAGTTTTCCTAATAGAATTCTTGGTAGGCTGACCCAGTCTTCAAACCAAACTTCTTCAGGATTCCATAAGATTTCCAATTGCCCTGCAATACCACTAGCATGCTAGGCCATGACCTGATCCTCATGTTTAAAGTGTTCCAGAATATCTTTCAGTTTTCTTTCACTGATTTTGGTTTCCTGAGCTATCATAATACTGGGATTATCTTTCTTCAATCTCTCTTTAAGGTACCTCTATTTTCCTTTACTATTTAGGCCTCTAATGTTCCATGCTGTAATAATCATTTCAACAATTTTAAGGGTTGTTGGAAGACTTCTGACAATGGAACCACTCTTCCAAAATTTACTAGCATCTCACCAACCATCTGGATGGATTCATTCAGTGTTCTCCTTCCTCACTTTTTGCCCCCTTTTCCTTTTGTTCCTATGTCTTGCCTTGGCTGACTTGAGACCCTAGATGGTCTGGATGGGTTATAATCACTGATCCCTGTTTCTCTTTATACTATTTGAAAGTTTCCTTATAGAGTTTTTTCTAGTCTTCGGGAATGAACCGTTCATCCAAATGCCTCCATTCCTGCAACAACCATTTCATCACTTGCTCCTCAGCCCTTATGTCCTATTTTTGGTTATTGATCTCCATTAGGTTTTTCTCCACCATTTTCATGGTGTCCTCCTTTCCTTTATTCACTCCTGCCTCCATATTCTTCAGCTTATTATCCTTCGGTTCCTTTTCTTTTTGGATTTCCATTTCCATGGTGTTGTCAAGCATGAGCTCTCCCAATTTATCCCCCTGGAGAACAACGAACTGATTAGGGGTTCTTTGTTCTTTCTCATTTTGGCTTGCTCTCTGGTTCGCCGTCTGCCTCTGATTTCATTTCCTCCACTGCACCTCCTAAAAACCTTCCACATCTTTCTTTTCCATCATTTCCCTTGCCCTTTTCTCCATAGAGGGGTTCTCCTTCTAGTTGAGCAAGCATGTCCGATACAAGTGTCCATATTCATGGCATCGACAACACCTAAAACGTATATGTTCATAGTCTAAAGGTTGTTGCCATATCTCATCACAGTATTCCATTTCTATATAATCTGGAAGCAGCTTCATGATATTCATGTACACACAGATCCGGGCGTAGGAATCATATCTACATTTTCATATCGAATCTGCCACTTTGACAAAGGTTCCAATAGAGTTATCGATTCCTTCCAAGATTTATGGATCCCAGAAATACATTGGTAAGCCAAACATCCGTACCCAGTTTGGGGTGGCCAAGAGCTTTTCTTGGTATGGATTGTAGCATTCCTCCCAATGTCTAATGAAGGGTCTTGCATTATTGAAGAAATACGACCCACATTTGAAAACCCTCTCTTTATCTTCCAGGTTAGAGAAAATCACTGTGAAAAACCCCTTTGCCCCTAGCTTGAGATCGATGTGCCCTTTCCGCTTCCACTATTGTTGAATCCATTTTATTAGCTCTTTCTTTGTTGGCCATGCCCTGATGAACATGCATATAAGGGCATAGCCTTTCATGTATTTTTGATATTCCTCCAGCTTGTTGTTTAGGATAATGAATCTTGGTTTTTTAGCAGCTCTCAGCAAGAATTTCCCTCCCAAGCCTTCTTGTCATTTAGCTCCCAAGACCGGTATTCCTTTTCCTCTTCCTCCATTGCTGCTAGTTGCTCCATGTTGCCTAGATTCACCTACTGCAATATTCCGATAAGAAGGGATCTCTCCCCCCTTGCCATTCTGCTCATTGCTTCTTCAACAAATTCTCCGTGGGTTGGTTTTGCAGTCCTTTGTCCTGTTGTAAGCTCGCAGGGATGTCAAAGTGGATCCATTGAAACCCTAGAAACCTTATCTGCTCACGCTCTTTGCCATTCGAAAACTCCAATTAATTTTTTTATTATTAATAGGGAATTAATTAATTATTTAATGAATGAATGAATTAATTATTTAATTCATTAAACAATTATCAAATTATTATAAGATAATATTTATTTAATAAGAATGAATGAATGAATTAATACTTATTCATATTTATTAATTAACAATGTTATTAATTTATTTATTTTTGTAAGTTGAAGAGTTTCTATTAATCAAAAGGCATATACAAGGATGTCAAAATGCATGTGGTCTCACTCTGACCAAGTTTGTTGACTAATGTGATAACCATACAACATAAAAAAAAAAAAACAAAATGGCCCACTGAGAGGTCCATAGCCCGAGAGGCCTAACATTCTAGAAAGCTAAAAGAACAAGAAAAACACCAGTAATCATGATCAGTCGTCAAAGGTAACTGAAGCAGGATTATTTGGCCCTGTACCTGGAGGAGGAGGAGGGCGATACAGGCAATTGATATGGTGCTCAAAGTGAGCAAATCAAGTTTCCATTTTTTCCAGCTTTTCTGCCAACAAGTTTTACGTGCACTAGAACACTACCAGCCTTTTGCGAACATGGCACTGAAAGTATTGGAGCTTCTCAAGTTTAGCCATGATACCCTCATGCTCCTCCCTGTGGGCTTGGTCAAGGGTGTCAAGCCGAACAGAGACAGATTGCAACAACTCTAGGACTATAGAGACTCTCGCGTGGTGGAAGGACTAATGTCTTGCCCTCCTCGCATTAACCTTTGTCCATTTGTTATCTGTCACATGACGGGAGGCCTCTGCAGCGCAACACCTCTATCGAAAAATAATGCTATTAAATTCAATTAACAATATTTATATTAATAAATTAATTAATTAATATTTAATAAATTAATTAATCATAAATGATGAATTAATTAATAATAAACTATTTAATTAATTAATAATAAATAAATATAAATAAATGAAATATTAATAATTATAATAATTATAACTATATGTTTTCTATATTCAATTTTATATGTTTGAGTGAGATAATCAATCAACTTTTCGAAGCACCCAATTAAGATGATTGAAAACATTAGTATCGAATAGAGAGTCATGTGTGTCTTGGATGTCAAAAATAAATAATTCTAATAAAAAAAAGTGTGTTAATTAAATGTACTCTACAATAAACTGATTAATAATGAAACAAATAAACTGTGAAACAAATTTTCATGTATGTAAACTAACGAGTTACATAAAAGCCGTATTCAAAATGATGTGCAAGGGTTCTTGTAACTAAAAGTCACGGGAGTGAATGTGTGCAGCTTATTGTCGAAAAAGAATACAGTAACATTCATTAAACAAAATAATGTAACTAAAAGAATACAGCAACATTCAGTAACCAAAATAATGTAACTATTTACCATTCTTATGAGAAACATACGTTAATTTAGTATCCATGAGCTAGCAAGACTTGGACCATTTCTAAAAGAAAGATCAAGAAAATTGTTGAGTTGAATTTTAAATAGACATCTAGATTATACATTTTTCTTGGAAAGCAGTGATCCCCATTGCATCAAGTTCTTGTATTTAATAGAGAAGCCTTTCTAAACTTAGTTTCTCATGAACTACTTGCCTTGGTTAGCAAGTTTCCTCACTTTGATAATGTAATAGAGTTGTATATTTTACTAGTTTGCTCTCATTTTAGAGTTAATGATTTTATACGTTGTATCTTGTTTGATCTAATTAAGGTTGTATTGAGAAATCAAGTGCTAGTGTAATGCTTGATTCCTCTTTCTTGATAATTACTTGTGAATGTTAGTTGTCTTCTTATTAATTTTACATTCTCTTCATTAAAAAATTATACAAATTTTCAAAGCATAAAGATCACAAAGACAAAGAACACCAAGAATTAGGCTCCAAGCCAAGGCAAACCCCCACAAGGGGGAAAACCCAACAATCCTTCTCTTATAGAATTAGAACAAATTGAGATATCCAAGACCCAAGACCAAGACCAAAAACCGTCACAAAGATCCAAGTCTACCCTCCTTCAAGTCTCCTCAAATCAAGTAAAAGTTAACAAAATTCAACACTAGTCAAACCCTTCTAAAATTTGGTCAAATTAGAGAAAATTTCATACTTGTAGTGGGGGCTACATTTTGGCATCGTAATAGTCTCATAAGACCACAAATAACTTCACATATGTGAGCAAAAATAGGTCATAAAGCTCGTCTTCTCTCTCTCCTTTGACTTCCTTCTCTCTCCTTTGACTTCAATGGTTTTATCTTCTAATTTGTCATAGAAGTTGATGTGATGTTTTGAGTGAATGAATGATATTCCAAGAAGTCGAGTTGACTTGTATATATAGTTGTCCAGGAAGGAGGGTCAACTTGGTGTTGTGTCGACTTTTTAACTCAAAAATAAAATATAATCTCTTTTTCTTACAAAATTTCAAATGTGGCTTGACTGAATACATTTCTTTTCTACTCATAATAAATTATTTTTTACACTTTTGACTCTATAAGCATGAAGAACATGCTTTGACAAAAAATAAAATAATAATAATGATGAATATAATAAATTTTTTTTTTGATAAAGAAATTACATTACATTATTAAGACCAACACTATCTATAATTTCAGCACTCCCTCTTCCTCTTAACTAGGGAGGTATTCATAATGACACAAAAAATATACTCAAGTTGAAATATTCATATACGAAAGGATCTGGATTAATAAACATCAATGATCATTTACATCATCATAGCCAATATTGTCAAAATATCAAGGCCTTGACAAGTATGCTTTATCTTTCCACTATATCAGAGCACAATGTTGGCATGCATAAATTTGGACACCATCGCCTCTGAGTGCACATACCCCACCCAGGTGTTTCAAAGGTACGACCTCATAAGACCATTTCCTAGTCCAAGGAAAAGTACATCCTCCAGACCATTCTTTACCAAGTTCGTGTATCCAACTTAATATGATAATCTTAGTTAATCACAACACATCACTCAAGAATGTATGTCTTTGATTGTTATCCAATCCACTGTTCTCCCTACCAGTGTTCATGCACTAGGCTTATAGTTGTTAGTCCTAGCTATAGTATGTGACACATGGAGAACATGATATCCACCCTCATTTCCTCTCAACCAGGGAGGAGATATCCATAAGTTGAACCTTGTCACACAAATACTCATGCTCCCTTTTAGGAAGGGAATTCGTCGCTACATCTGATACATGCTCGTCAGTGGAGATATATTGGAGCTTCACGACTCCATCCTAAACCATGCTTTGAATGTAGTGATACTTGATATTTATGTGCTTTTTCCTCGCATGAAAAACTAGGTTCTCTGTCATCTTTATACAACTTTATTTGTCACAACATATGATGGTTGAATCCAAAGGTCCTTCAAACAAATTAGATAGCAACTTATGGAGCCAACCACTTCAAAAATAACTTCACTGGTTGCCATATATTCAGATGCAATAATACATAGTGCAAATTAGTCTTGTTTTATGCTCATCCATGAAACCATAGTGAATCCCAAACAAAAGCACCCACATGTAGTACTTTTTCCATTTGTATCACTACCTGCTGAATCTGAATCTGTGTAGCCTAATAAATGAATCTCATTTCCTACGATGTATCTCAAACAATGATATATGGTCCCACGAAGATATCTCAAGATGTATTTTGTTGTATCCAATGATCGTGTCTAGGTTCCATCTGAAATTGGTTGAGTATTCACTGCAAAACATATATTTGGTCGGGTGTTTACGAGATACATCAAAGAACCAATTAGTTATCGATAGGATGATGGGCCAAAAAAACTTGAGTCTAAGCTTCTTAGCTTCTTCAAATTAGTGATCATCAATTTTTTCATGGGTTTACTATCCATCATTCCAAACTTCTGTATAGTTTTGAACACATATTTTCCTTGACCAAGATAAATTTCACCAGGTTTTTTCTACACATCATGTCCCAAGTAATAGTGCATTAGTCAAATATATTTCAGGTCAAATTCAGTTGTTAATTCCTTCTTGCATTGATGAATATTATTATCCACACTTGTTATCAGTAATACATCCACACATAGTAATATGTTCATGGGCTCATTCTTTACTACCTTAATATAGAGGTTTGAATATGTAGTACTCTTGATGAAACAAAGTCTTAATAGATAAGCATCTATATGGGCATACCATTCTCTAAAGGCGTGCTTTAGGCCATATAATGCCTTCTTTAACATGCAAACATGAGTTTCTTTTACATGCACTTCAAATCCTTGAGGCTACTCAATGTATACTTCTTCATCAATTGTGCCATTTAGAAAAGTTATTTTTATGTCCATTTGATGTATATTCCATCCCATAGAAGCTGCAATAGAGATGTGAGATCTAATTGTTATGTACCTGGCTATAGGAGAAATTTTTTCATAAAAGACAATTCCATATTGTTGAGGGAATTCTCTAACCACAAATCTTGCCTTGTATTTGTTAATACTCCCATATGTTGCATGCTTAATTTTTTACACCCACTTGGAAGTCACAACCAATTTCTCCTTTTGTCTGGGAACAATTTCCCAAACAATTTTCTTCATTATTGATTGATACTCTTCTCATATTGCATTATTCCATACTTGATGTTCAATTTCCTTTTCGTAAGAGGTAGGTTTTGCTTCAATGAGTTTGGTAATATATGATGCATAACTTGAATATCACTTGGGTTTCTTTCTTTCTCTGAATGTTCCTCTTGTCATTGCATGTCCTTTTTCTTCTTGTAGATGTTGGGTGTGGAGCCTAATTATCTTCCTAATTTTTCATAAGTTTTTGTTTCAGTCGCGTTGGATCCTTGTTTGTAATAGGGTGGCAACGCCACCCATTAAATCGTTGTTAGGGCGGTCCAGTGGGGGCAAAAACAACTTTTATGAGCCCCCCGGTGGGGGTTCGAGGGTAGTACCCCCGAAGCTAAAAATAGATGAAATTCCTTGTAAAATATTGTAATTTCATAGCCATTCTGGGTCATTCATTAGGAAAATTATCTGACGGTAGAAGTTATGTTAGTATAGGGTTTTTTTCCCTAGAATGCAACCCTCGGTTTATAGGAGGTAACTGAATTGTGGTTACGCATGATTATTTTGAGAGAGAGAGAGAGAGAGGAGGTTATGTGAGAGTGAAGAGGAAATTATAGAGGATTTTCTGTAGGTTATATCTCTTCCTTTTGCTCGATAATATAAAAGGAAGGACTGGATGTTTCTTTGTGGATGTAGCCCAAATTGGGTGAACCATGTATATCTGTGTCTCTCTTGTTTTATGTGTTTATGTATTTGTGTTTCTACAATATTTTACATATTTCATTACTCCGTTAATTACTTTCTAACAATGGAGTTGATCTTAACCAAGACAGTCATTTTGGAGTTATTGGAATGATGACAGATTGTACAGGTTCACTTAGTCTGTATGGTTCTTCATGATGATCAATTATAGGTTTTGGAGGATTGTATTTCCTTGGAATCTCTTCATTGGGAAATATGAGTCCTTATTCTTCATTAGATTCATTGGGAATATCCTTAGATTTCTTGTATGTAATGATTTCATCGAATGTGACATCTCTTCTTACTTCAATATGACATTATTCTTTGATGTAGATTCTATATGCTTTGGATGAAGAGCTATAACCAACAAATATTTCTTTCATACTTGCATGGTCTAATTTCTTCCTCTTGTCCTTGGGAATATGAATGTAGACAGGATAGCCAAAAATTCTAAGGTGATCAACATTAGGCTTCTTTCTAGTAAATTCTTCTTTTTGGGTCACATTGTCAAGGATTCTATGAGGACTTCTATTTTGAATGTAGAATTTTGTCATAGAGGCTTCTCCCCATAATAACTTGGGAAGGTCTTGGTCATGTAGCATGGCTCTTAAACATTCTTAAATAGGTTGATTCTTCCTTTTGGCCACACCATTCTATTTTGGATTATAGGGTACTATCAACTCCCTCTTAATTCCAACTTCTTTGCAATAAGCCACAAGTTATTTAGATGTATATTCTCCTCCATTATTTGATATTAGGGTCATGATATTCTTTTCTATCACATTATCAACTTCTTCCTTGAAATATTGGAACTTTTTGAATACTTCATACTTAGACTTTAATAAATATATTGAAGTCCTCCCAGAGTAATCATCAATAAATGTTACATAGTATTGATGACCACCAAGTGATTTTTTTGACATGGGCCCATAAAGATCAGAGTGGATTAGTTCCAATATTTCCTTGGATCTTGATTCACTTCTAGGGAATGGTTTCTTCACTTTTATTACAATAGCATACCCTTTACAAACTCCTTGATGCTCTTCCTTTAATTGGGGTATATCTGTAACCATTTGACTGAAGGATGGAAATATCTTGCAATGGAGATGGCCATACCTTAAATGAAATAACTCACAAGGATTGATGTCCAATGTACTAAATATTGAGGAGGAGGAGTTATAAGTTTATACAACCTCCCCTAATGAGTCCTAATAGTCCTTGCATTTTATATATTATATCCCTTTACCGAAACAATTACTTTACCATCAATAAATGCTACCCCGTCTTATTTATATTCTAAACAAGAAAAAAAAAGTACTTTTTTTCAAACCTAGAACATAGAGGATGTTGTTGATATGAATGTTCCCACCATATTCTAGCTATATAGAGGTACATCCAATTCCTTTGACCAAACAACTATTTTTATCTCCAAGTTTGACTTTGTGAGAAGATCTTCCTTATAGGGTATTGAGATGTCCATGTTCATCTATCATATGCCTTGAAGCTCCTCTATCAATTACCCATGTGATTTCATCTTCAAATGAGCCCGTAAGTGTAGAGTAGAGACTTCCATCCTTGATTTCTTTAGATAGATTAGAGATGAAGTTGGTGATGTATCCTTTGATGGATTCTAAGAGACCCCTTACATCCTTGAGACCTTCTTTCATGTACCTTGCCATTGAAAGGAGAGAAAGAAGATATAGTTGTTGTAAATATTTCTTCAATCAAGAGTTCCAACAAATTGTGATCTTCTTCCTTCCTTCACCTTAGCTCTGATACCATGTTGAGAAACCAAGTGCTAGATAGGCTTGATTCCTCTTTATTGATAATTACTTGTGAATTTTAGGTGTATTATGATTAATTTTATATTCTCTTCATTAAGAAATTATACAAAACTTCAAAGCATAAATATCACAAAAGACAAAGAACACCAGGAATTAGGTTCCAAGCCAAGGAAAAACCCCACAAGGGGGAAAACCCAATAATCATTCTCTTATAGAATCAGATCAAAATAACACCAAAAAATTCCAAAAGAATATATGGAAACCCTCCAATTCTCATACAATCAAGTCAAGGTTAACAAAATTCAACACTAGTCAAACCCTTCTGAAATATGGTCAAATCACATAAAATTTTGGACCTACAGTGGAAGGAAAATTTTGGCCTTGTAATAGCCTCATAAAACCATATAAAACTTCACATGTGTGAGTAGAACTAGGGAAGCTAACTCATATTTTCTCTCTCCTTTGACTTCAATTGTCTTATCTTCTTATTTGGCACATAAATCGATATGATGTGTTAAGAGATGAATGGTCTTCCAAGAGGTTGAGTTGCCTTGTATATATAATTGTCCAAGAGGGTAGAATAGATGCCACATAGGCCAACTTGTCCAAGGAGGGTTGATTTGGTCGTATGTTGACTTTTTGACTCAAAAATAAAATGCAATTGCTTTTTCATACAAAATTCCAAATGGGACTTGACTCAATACATTTCTTTTTGAATCATAATAAATTATTTTTTACTCTTTTGATTCTATAAGCATGACGGACATGCTTTGAACAAAAGACCAAATAATAATAATGATGAATATATATATATATCCATATATATATATATATATATATATATATATATATATATATATATATATATATATATATATATATATATATATATCTAGAGAGAGAGAGAGAGATATATTTTTATAAAAAAATTACATTACATTATGAAGACTAGGCCTAGTTGCAATTTCAACAAGCTGAACTTTGTAGTATCCAATTGCTCAACCAACTTTGATGTCTTTAACAAAGGTTGTAATTACAACGGAAACAACTCCACCTTTAGAACATTCAACTTAACCAAGATAAGATAGTAAGGTAGATTCAAATTCATTCTCACTCACTAGTTTATTGATGGTTTAAGGCTTATAACAAATCATATTTAATTTCATCTTAGGTATTATTAGTTACTCTTGTTTGAGTGCAACCACATGTTATCATCAACCTTATACTAGTTTGGACATCTATGTGTATTATGGTGATGGTTATAATTTTTTTTGGTTTTCTATAATGTATCACATCTTGTTGATGGATGTTCTAGATATGCTTAATAAATTAAGTATGAGTTTGCCTCAATCCAAGCATGGGGGAAATCTTTCTTCTTCTTCTTATTTTTCATTTAATGAGAAAGGTTAAATCAATTCAGGTGAAACAGTAGAATCTCAAGCACACCTAAAAAGGGTTGTGGATGGTAGAATTATGAAGATTCCTATTGTATTTGTGTTGAACATACAAAAGGATTACATCAATATAGGAGATAATTTGGGGCCATCTAAAAAATGGTGTTAATTTTTGCAATTTTTGGGTTCAAAATCTTTGATGCATGTTTTAGGCCCTAAGCAACATTTTTTATCCCTGATACATGTAATAATAACTATGCCATTGTCAAAATTTAGTCTCCTAACTAATATGTCTCCAACATTATATCATGCACCCGAAATGAAGCTCTTATAGAAAAGTTACAACCCTTAGAAATTATTGTTCAACTTAGCTTTGTAAGGCCTACATTTATTTTGCCACCGCATCTCTTACGTTTATTATCTTTCTATAAGATTTTTTCACTCTAATTTATATTTCATTATAATAAAGGAGGTTCCTCCTTCTGGTTAGGGTTTTTTTAGAATGAAAAAACACACATACTTCATCTAAAAGATAACTACCACCATTCTAGCCATTGTATATGTGTATCTATTTAACCTAACCGTATTTCCTTTAACAATAATTGGGTTAAAATTATATTAAGATAAAAAATACAGAAAATATTATAGTAGGAATTATACCACAGTACTATTCCACTAGTTTTTAAAATAGACATTAAAGAATCCAAGAAAAAGTCCTACTACAAGCCCAAAACAAAATTTGGCTTTGTTTTTATTAAAAACTAACTAGTACTCTGTTGAGAGTGTTGGACTTGCCAAGATGTCCTTGTTGGTAGCAAGGGTGTGACATATGCAACAAGTCAAGGAAGGTGTATGAATGGTTCTAACACATGGAGGGTGAGATGAGTGCGCCCCTTGAAAACCTATGAAAGCATGTGGCTAAGAAGGGAACACAGGACCAAAGATGCATCAAAAACTAAAAATAAAGTAAACTAGAAATCCAAAGTGATGGTTAAACCAACAACACATTTTAGTAAGATTAATACATACTTATACAGAAAATTCCATATGTGCATTCATAAGAAAGAAGATACATATATCATTAGAGTAAACAAGTTCGCTGAAATACAATAACAACATATGCATGAAACATGCTGGCTCTATTATATTAAGAAGTGAAAGTTCCAATCATACAGTACAACCATCACCAACCACTAGTCTTGACAATAGAACATTACAGTCATTGTCGCTTGCTCCTCCAAAGGGATATACTAGCTCTTCACTATGAAGAAGCCAATGCTCATTACAATACTCTCAAAGCTTTTCCTAAGATACTCCTATCGAAAGCTTGGCTAACGAAAAGCTATCTACAATGATTTATGAGGTATTATATATAGCAAAGTGTGGGGTGACCCTTGAAATTCCCCCTTGTGACTATTCACCTGCCCTCATGACTCTTGAGCTACTCTATGACTGTTACATTCAACTATCGACACTTGAACTTCCACTTGATAATATGTTACATACAATTTGCACATGTACGCATGTGAGACATAATAGGATTGAGCAAGTCATGCAAGCTATCACTAACACTCAAATAGTTGTGGTAATACCAACTCTTCAACATCCTTGCAATGACCAACAGTGGTGAACTGATGCCAAGCTTGGTTGTCTGTGATGGTGTCCGCATCCTTAATGGTGACATCTTCCTGAAAGCGAACTCTTACCTTCATTGCATCTGGGTATACTTGTTAGGATATTCCAACACATAGGAATAGTTAAGTATAACTTGGTCTAGTATAGAGTTAGGTAAAGTGTGTTTCTTTACTATGTACATTTGTAACTTACAATTCGACGGTCACGATATGTAGTGATCCGACGGTTCATTCTCTCCTCGGTATTACCGACACTTGATCCGTGGCTTGACACCCGATTGGTCCATGAATTCTATTTAAAGCGCATGGAGGGTCATTTGTAGGTTAACCATGCATGAGAGAAGCTTATGTAAATTTTCATTCTTTTATTAATAAATTGCCTGTAGTGGCCACGTTGGCACAGGCCGTGGACTGTTTCCCTCTTTGAGGGTTTTAACCACGTCAAAATACTGGTGCATTGATATGTGATCTATTTGTGAGCGGTTTCCTTTTGGTGTTTTGTCTGAGGAACTTACCCTGCAAATTCCTACATGGTATCAAAGCTATTTGAGGGCCACGTCCATTGTTGATCCAAATATGAAGCCAGTAGAACTGCATGCGATTGCCATCTCCTAGATTTGTTGTTTCTGACTTCTTTCGGGCCGAGAGGCTACTCTGTTGTGTTGGGAGCATCTATTCCAGTGAGGAACCCCTTTCGTTTCATGCAAAAAGGTTTCCGGTAGCCCTAGCTGCGTCATTTTTTAGATCTGGAGGTATACAGTGTTTATTTGTAGTTTACTGTTATTTTCTCTTTGTTTATTTCAGTTTCAGTTTATTTAGCTCTTTTTTATCACCGGATCTATACCTTTCATTTCTGCGTATGCTCTTTGCCCTGCGACTCTGTGCGATCTGGGCAAATCAGAAACAGAAAGGAAGGATTTTTCTCATGCGTATGCTCTTTTCCCTGCACCTTAGTGTGATCTCGGAAAATCAGAAACATTGAGGAAAATATTAAGTTTATAGGTAAAGCTAACTTTAAGCCATAAGGCTTGTTTTTTTTTGCATGTCCGTGTTGGTTCTTTTGTTTTTGTTTTGTAGGGAGAAAAAGAGATTTCTCAAGCAAGCACACAATCCAAAGCATCCGTGACTAAAAGAAAACAAAGTCCCCCCCCCTCTCTCTCTCTCTCTCACTATCTTTTTGTATAGCTCACTTGGTTCAAGGCTAATTTAAGAGAGTAGAGGTCTTGGGTTCAAATCTCCTTTTTGTTGAAAAGGGAGCGTTTTTTCATTTCCGCACATTCCCACACTTTGTCGGCGCCTTCATCAACATTTTTTAAAAAGGTCATAACTTCTTCATCCAGAAGCCGTTTTCAGAGACGTTTTTTTTGAACCAGCCTAATTTTTTGAGCTCTTTCCATTGGAACACTTAGTTTTAGCATATATAGCTCAGTTTCTGTCAAAATGGAAATTTCATGCCAAGTTATCCTTGATAGCACCAACTACTTCCAATGGTAGTCCTACATTGTGGATTTACTTAGAAGTAAAGGTCTTTACCGAATAGCCACAGGCCAAGAAACCAAGCCGAAAGATGAAGAGAAAGCAGCCAAATGGGAAAATAGGCAAGATCAATCATGTGGGTTGATAGGGATGTCTATCTCTCCCGATCTTAGATTCCATATTGCTGAACTTGATACTCCTAATAAAGCAATGGAGGAGCTTACTAAAGTTTTTGGAATAAAAAATGAACTTAAGAGCCCATCAGCTTGAAAATGAGTTGCTTACATTAAACCCCAATGGTTTTTCTTGCATTGAAGATTTCTTGTCCAAGTTCAAGACCATTAGACTTCTCTTGGAAGGTGTTAAAGTTAAGAAAGAAGATAGTGCCCTTATTTATTCCATTCTTACTAAGTTGGGACCAGCCTACTCTGTGTTTGTTTCCACCTTCCATTCTACAAGAGAAGCCTTCATTTCTCAAGGACATGACTACAAGCCCCCTTCTTTTGATGCTTTTTGTGATTCTTTAGTAAGAGAACAAGAAAAACTCTTACACCTTGGTCTTCTTAATCTTGGAAACCCTTCTAAGAAAGCGTTAACCGCCCAGCAGCAACCAAAATCAAAGAATCCTAAGAAGTCATATCCTAAAAAGAATGGTCCTAAACCAAACAAGGGTCCTAAGCAATTTTAGCCTCAAAATGAAAAATTATTTCCCCAGAATGATAAGGCAACTAAAAACAAAGGGAAGAAGATTGATAGACATTGCAACTTTTGTAATCGAGATGGCCACTTAGAATCCAAATGCTTTAAGAAGATGGAAGCCTTGGAAGCAACAATGAAGAAACATAACATCCATTTGGAGCACTCTTCAACTCCAACTTCATCTTCAGGAATGACACTTTCTGCATGTGGTTGTCAAGCATCTCGGTCTGGCTATGCACTAAATGTATCTTCTTCCTCTCATTCTCACGAGTGGCTCATTGATTCTGGAACTTCTTATCACATGGCCAAAAACAAAGCCATGTTTTCTTCTTTAAATGACTGTAACACCAAAAATATATATGTTGGTGATGATAGATCTCTTAGTGTTGTAGGGACTGGAACTGTTCATATAGACAATGCTCAATTTAATGATGTATTATGTGTTCCAACCTTATCCTCCAACCTTCTATTTGTATATCAGATAACTCATTCAGGTGAAGGTAAAATTGTTGAATTTTCACCTCACGATGCTGTAATCAAGGACCTAAAGGATCCTAGACAGATTTTAGCCACTGACATTGCTGATGATTCTACAAGGTTGTATAAGTTTCACAGGTCATCAAATCTTCCCTCAGTGTTTGTTTCTCATAATGATGAAGTGAGCAATATTTGGCATGAGCGATTTGGTCACTTAAACTATCGCTCTCTTCAGAATCTATGTAAAGAAAATATGGTGACAGGTCTTCCCATGGTATCTTGCAAAGATGGTGTTTGTTCCGGATGTGTACTCGGAAAACATCATCGTGACAGTTTTGAAAAATGTGCCACTTGGCACGCCTCGCTCCCTCTACAGCGTGTGCATAGTGATTTATGTGGTCCACTTCTAGTTGTTTCTTTCTCTGGCTACAAGTATTTCTTAACTTTCATTGATGATTTCTCCAGACGCACTTGGGTATA
>APFE031234375.1:3078-17798 GCA_000404065.3 Pinus taeda
ACATCGATAAGCTCAAAGGCTATTTAGAGGAAGCAAGATGTGATGGCATGATCTTAGCTGGGATAGTTGTCATCCTTCTTCTCTATGCTAACGATATTGTTCTTTTCGCAAGGTGCCCATCTGATCTTGATAAGCAACTCAGGCTTCTTAAGGATTTCTACTCTACCATGGGTATGACTATTAACACTAACAAAACAAAAGTTATGATTATCAAATCCAAGGACACTTACGCTAATTTTATGTATGACAATAATAACTTTAAGGAAGTGTATTCTTACAAGTACCTAGGAATTGATATTCATCTCAAGCTCAACTGGAACCATAACATTGAGAAAATGATTAATGGGGGATGGAAAGCTTATTTTGGTCTTGAAAATAATTGTAAAACAACAAACCTTGTAATGTGGGATAAAAAGCCTTTTTGAAACTTTAGTCACTCCTGTTATCTTATATGGCTGTGAGGTTTGGGGTTGCAGCATCTCCAGAGAATCATGGAGAAATATTGAGCAAATCCAGAAGCGTTTTATAACTTATAACCTGAAAATTAAAAGTAATACACCCTATCCTATTTTCCTTATAGAAGCAGGTCTTTCCCCTATTGAGAGCCTAGCTATGATTAGGTTTCTGTTGTACAAGCACAAACTCAATAACATAGACGATCATAGACTTGCTAAGATAGCTTTAAATTCCAGCCAAAACTACCTAAGGCTTAATCAGGGGCGGCATAAAGACACAAGGGCCTAGTTAAACTATTGGGAGATCAACGAGAATGATGCATTGCAAAACATTAATAACATTAAAGATATTGTTACTTCTAAGTTCAAAGAAAAAATTTGGTGTGAGAAAGATTTAGCGGCTAAAAGAAAATTAAGTTATTATAAGAAGGTCATCAACCCCACCCTAGAAGATCAAAAGTATCTCTCCATTTTAATTAGCTCAAAGAAGAAAATTTATATAGCAAAGATTAGAACGAATTCTCATGAGCTCCATAGTGAAATAGGTCGTTGGGCAATGCCTAAAACACCATGGATGGAAAGGATCTGCCATATATGTGAGATTGGATCTGCCATGAATTTTCAACGTCGAATAAAACTACAACACATTGCATTTAAGGCCAAAGAGCAGGACTGGTGTGATCGAAACAATGGCAAGTTGAACCTTGAATTGATCCCCTGCCAACTGTTGATACCACGCAGACTTGTATTCAAAGAGGAAGTTTAGGGATGTTGTACATCTCTGCATCCATGCGTAGTTGCACGATGAACGCATTAGCCATATGTGAAGCGTTTGGGGCCAATGTCACCTCCATTGGCGGGGCCTTTGAACCAATTAATTCACCCGATTTTTAAGGTCTGGCCAGATTGGCCCACTGTTACAATTGAAATCAATTGAATAAACCTCATGGCAGGGGGAGATAATTTTATGATTTTGGTTTGTGTCCAAAATTTCTTGCCTCAACATTGTCCCTTATTAGGAAAGTTTATCGGCAACCATATTAAAATGCTTGAGAATGTTATGGATGGCAATCTCTTTGAATTTCTGTAAATGCCATGGCAATCTTATTCAATATGTTCAAATGCTTGAGAATGTTATGGATGGCAATCTCTTTAAATTTATGTAATGCCAAGGCAATCTTATTCAATATTGGGAAGTTGGAGGATCCTCTCTCAATCTTTAATTTGATGATTTATTACAATCATCGAGTTTTCTAAAACTCTCATTTTATTTATGCCTTTGTTAAAGGACGATTCAATCTTTCTCATGGAGTTAAATATTCAACTTGATTGTTAGTTGAAGTACTCAGTCCTGAAGAATATTTTATTTCTATTTGTTCTTCCAGAAAAGGGAGGGTCACTGCACTTGCTCCTGCTATCTCTATAAATTTTATTATTTTATTATTTTTAATCAAAAAAATATATTAAAGTAAAATTTATTTCAAGTATTAGACCAACATAATGTGGGAAGACTTTGATCTGAAATATAATGCCAAGAAGGTAATTCAAGGTTTAAATGCTTGTGATAACCATTTTAATTATTTATTTAATATTGTAATTTATATGGCTATATTGATTAAGTATATTATGTTTATATATTTTTATTTAATTAATTAGTCAATAACTATTTGGTCATAAATCATAAAATTGGATTAAAGAGAATAGAGAGAATGTTTAAAAATTACCATTTAATTAATTATCCTTGTTATTTTGTGATTATAAGTTATTTATAGTCCTAAGTGTTAGCTCAAGTGGTGGGGAATCACTTGAAGTTTTTTATATTGTTGCTAGTTAGCGTTGATCACGGTTTTGACTCTCTTTGATTCGCCATAAAAGTAAATTTTAAATATTAATATGATTAAATTTTAATTAATTTTTAAAATTTATTTATTATTATACTTATGAAATCTATAGCTTATATTATGTTTATTCATCTTATTTATAGTTGTAGTCTAACGATCATGCTTTTTTGATCTGAAAGTTATGGAAATTCCTGTCATATTTTGAAAAATTCTAGTAGGGGATTTTGTAAATCCAAGTTAAAGTTGTCAAACTTCATAATTTAAGGTGTTTTAGAAGTTTTTAATGGTGCTGAATCCATTTCCACCATCAAAAATATGATTTAAACACTACCTCTACAAGATTTTTTGAATTTTTTTTTACTAGATTCCGGCCACTTTTGGGCATTTGGGCAATTCCTCCACCTCAGTAGACAACTCCTTATTTATATGGTAGCATTTAACTAATAGAAAATATGATTAAATTTAATTAATTTTTAAAATTTTATTTATTATTATATTTACTAAATCTATAGTTTATATTATGTTTATTCATCTTATTTATATGGTAGAGTTTAACTAATAGACAAAATGGCCATTTTTAGGTGAGATTGTAATTTATTATTATTTAAAATGCATTTTTAAATGTATAAACGAAAAGAAAGTTGGATACTTGAACTATGCAAATTTTCAACGAATGAGAAAGCTAGACAGCTAGACACTTGAATTATGCAAATTAAACAACTTAAACTTATGATTATAGGAAAAACAATCATTTTATTTATTAGTTAGACTTCGCTTATTAGTCCCTCCCAAGGAAAGACTCAATAGGTTTGCTTGTTGACCACTATTAGTTTAAAAGTAAATTTTAAATATTAGTATGATTAAATTTAATTAATTTTTTTAAATTAATTTATTATTATACTTATGAAATCTATAGCTTATATTATGTTTATTCATCTTATTTATAGTTGTAGTCTAACGATTATGCCTTTTTGATCTGAAAGTTATGGAAATTCCTGTCATATTTTGAAAAATTCTAGTAGGGGATTTTGTAAATCCAAGTTAAAGTTGTCAAACTTAATTTTAGGTGTTTTAGAAGTTTTTAATGGTGTTGAATCTTTCCACAATCAAAAATATGATTTAAACACTACCTCTACAAGATTTTTTGAATTTTTTTTTACTAGATTCCGGCCACTTTTGGGCTTGGGCAATTCCTCCGCCTCAGTAGACAACTCCTTATTATATGGTAGCATTTAACTAATAGAAAACATGATTAAATTTAATTAATTTTTAAAATTTTTATTTATTATTATATTTACTAAATCCATAGTTTATATTATGTTTATTCATCTTATTTATATGGTAGAGTTTAACTAATAGACAAAATGGCCATTTTTTAGGTAAGATTGTAACTTATTATTATTTAAAATGCATTTTTAAATGTATAAACGAAAAGAAAGTTGGATACTTGAACTATGAAAATTTTCAACGAATGAGAAAGCTAGACAGCTAGACACTTGAATTATGCAAATTAAACAACTTAAACTTATGATTATAGGAAAAACAATCATTTTATTTATTAGTTAGACTTCGCTTATTAGTCCCTCGCAAGGAAAGACTCTAACAATAGGTTTGCTTGTTGACCACTATTAGTTTAACATTGATGATGATGATGGTTAACGTCCAATGAGACCAAAATTTGGTCTATTGGACCTAAAGAAATGAATTATTTAGTTTGATTTAAGATTTTATTCTTATGCTCAAAAAGCTTGGAGAGAAGCCTCCCGAGCTCATTGTAATTTTGACAACGTAAAAGGCTAGGAAGGTCAGTATTACAACAAAGATTTTGAAACTAAGATCTAATGTGGTTGTACGTGGGCCACTCTAAGAGGAAGTGATTTTCATCCTCGATGTTCATATTCCCACAGAGATGGCAGAATATTTCCATCCATGGAGTTTTAGGAAATGCCAACGACTCGTTTCACTATGGAGCTCATGAGAGTTCATTCTAATCTTGGCTATATTAATTTTCTTCTTTGAGCTAGTTAAAAAAGAGAGATACTTTTGATCTTCTAGGGTGGGGTTGATGACCTTCTTATAATATCTTAATTTTCTTTTAGCTGCTAAATCTTTCTCACACCACATTTTTTCTTTGAACTTAGAAGTAACAATATTTTTAATGTTATTAATGTTTTGCAATGCAACATTCTCGTCGATCTCCCAATGGTTTAACTAGGTCCTGGTGTCTTTATACCAACCTCGTTTGTGCCTTAGGTGGTTTTGGCTAGAATTTAAAGCTAGCTTAGGAAGTCTATGGTCTCCTACGTTATTGAGTTTGTGCTTGTACAACAGAAGCCTAGTCATAGCTAGGATCTCGATAGGGGAAAGACCCACTTCTGTAAGGAGAATATGATAGGGTGTGTTGCTTTTAATTTTGAGGTTATATGTTATAAAACGCTTCTGGATTTGCTCAATCTTTCTCCAAGATTCTCTAAAGATGCTACAACCCCAAATCTCACATCCATATAAGATAGCTGGAGTGACTAAAGTTTCAAAGAGGAACTTTTTTCTATTCCACATTATGAGGTTTGTCGTTTTACAATTATTTTCAAGACCAAAATAAGCTTTCTATTGCCCATTATTCCTTTTCTCAATGCTATAGTTCCAGTTGAGCTTGTGATGAATATCAATTCCTAGGTACTTGTAGGAAGACACTTCCTCCAAGTTATTGTTGTCATACATAAAATTAGCGTAGTGTCCTTCTTGGATTTGATAATCATAACTTTTGTTTTGTCAGTGTTGATAATCATACCCATGGTAGAGCAGAAATCCTTAAGAAGTATAAGTTGCTTATCAAGATTAGATGGGCACCTTACGAGAAGAATAATATCATCAACATAGAGAAGAAGGATGATGCCTACCCCAGCTAAGATCGTGCCAGCACATCCTGCTTCCTCTAAACAACCTTCTAGCTTGTCAATGTAAATGCCAAATAGGGTAGGGGAAAGGGGCAACCTTGTTTAACTTCGATATTACACTTAATATCTTTCGACCACACCTCATTGCTCTTTAACTTGGCAATTACATTCTCGTATAACCTTATAGTGGCAGTTCTCAACTCAAAAGGAACCTATAGCTCTTCTAATCTGTTCCAAAGGTTGTTTCTAGGAACCGTTTCGAAAGCCCCTCTAAAGTCCACAAAGCAACAAATAGATTGGATTTATCATTACAACATTCCTCCACAATGATCCTAAGCATAACGAGGTGGTCTATTGTTGAGTGCTACTTTCTAAAACCCGCTTGGCCTTTAGGCCACTTAGCTTCACTTTCAAGCCATATGCTCAGCTTCCTTTCCAAAATAATACCATATAGCTTGGCTAGGAGAGGGCTTATCATAATTGTCTCATAATTAGAGGGGTTATTTGTATCCCCACATTTAAAAGTAGGGATAATGAGGCTTTGAGTCCATGGTTTAGGGAACCCTTGCTTGACCGCTTGATTGAAAAGATTGTGAATGTGGGAGATGAGGACAGGACCTCCAATTTTTAAGATTTCCACCTGGTAACCTTCAATGCCCTTAACTTTCCCATTAACCAAGTGATTAACCCCAAAATCAATGTCTTCTAATGAGAAAAATTCTTTCGTTGTGAGCAAGGTTTCAAAGTTATCCATGACGTTTGGAGATTCATAAATCTTTTTAAGATAGGAATTCCAGTCGTGTAAAGCAATTTTATTATTATCTTTAGTTTTCCTAGTTAGAATTTGCCTCTAAAATTTCTTAGGAGCTACCTTAGAGAGGTGTAAGAGATTCTCTTGTCTTTTACGAATATACTGCCTTTTTTACTTTTAGTTAGGGCTTTGTATATTTTTATCTTGCTAATTTTAAGGGACTCATCAACAACTTCCTTAATTGCTCTCCTCACACTTTTACAATCTTTTTCTTACCATGGGTTGGTTTTGCTATTTCTTTTATTACTTGAAACTTCAATTGAGAACTTGTTAATAGAATATGAGAGGGTTGTAGTAAACTTATGATAGAGATCTTCTATGTTGTCAATACTAGATAAAGGAAGTCAATTAGTTTTTAATTCATTTAGAAAGAGATCTTTTTTATTTCTATCAAAGATTAACTTCTTTTGGCTATAAGGATTATCTTCTATGGGATCTCTATGCATGACAAAATTGAGAGTTATAAGTAAAGGCCTATGATCAGAGTCACGCTCGTGGTCGTTTAAGATGTCAAAATTTGTTATTTTATTGTATAGAGGGAGATTGGAGATAACATAGTATACCACATTGCTACCAAGCCCATGTTTATTTTTAACTTTTAAAAATAAACATTTATTTTTCAACATTATTAAAAAAAAAAAAGTGTTTTTCAGACATTTGATTGGACCATAGCTTGAAGGTCTTATTGTAGTCTCTGCATAATACAATGCTATGTTAATAATTGTCTCGCATATTTATTCCACAATTTATGAATATGGTTGCAATAAATACTTGAAAATAACGTATCCTCACATAAATAAGATATTTACCATCAGGGACTTCCCAGTATAATTCGGGAATACAATTTTAGGTGAGATTGTAATTTATTATTATTTATGGTTTTTACTCTCTTCGATTCCCCATAAAAAGTAAGTTTTAAATATTAGTATGATTAAATTTAATTGATTTTTAAAAAATTATTTATTATTATATTTACTAAATCTTATAGTTTTATATTATGTTTATTCGTCTTATTTATGTGGTAGAGTTTAACTAGTAGACAAAATGACCCTTTCTTTGGTGATATTGTAATTTATTATTATATAAAATGAGTTTTTAAATGTATAAACTAATTCAATCTATGAGAAAGCTAGACGCTTGAACTATACAAATTTTCAACCTATGAGAAAAAAACAATAATTTTATTTATTAGTTAGACTTGGCTTATATGGTAGAGTTTAACTAATAGACAAAATGACCCTTTCTTAGGTGAGATTGTAATTTATTATTATATAAAATGCATTTTTAAATGTATAAACTAATTCAACCTCTGAGAAAGCTAGACACTTGAACTATACAAATTTTCAACCTGTGAGGAAAAAACAATCATTTCATTTATTAGTTAGACTTTGCTTATTAGTGCCTTGCCAAGGAAAGACTCTAACAATCGATTTTCTTCCTGGCCACTATTAGATTAACACATACAACATATAATGTTTAGCTTTTAAAAATAAATATTTATTTTTCAACATTATTAAAAAAACTATTTTTCAAACATTTGACTAGACTATAGCTTGAAGGTCTTATTGTAGTCTTTGCATAATACAATGTTATGTGGATAATTGTCTCGCATACTTATTCCACAATTTATGGATATGGTTGCAATAAATCCTTGAAAATAACCTATACTCATATAAATAAGATATTTATCATCAACTACTTCCCACCATAATTTAAGCAAGTCTTTGCATAAAAAATGGATAGGAAGAAGATGTAAATAAATATTGGGAGTTACTTCCCACTATTATTTATGTTTTCTTGTATCTAAACAAGCAATTAATTTATCCACTTTACATCTCAATTTATTAGTTCCTACCTAAACAAGACAATATGATTGGATTTTCTTATTAACAACTATTAATTTAGCATTGAACAATATAATTTTTTATGAAAATTTTCTTAATTTTTCCTAAAACAAGGTTTCTAATTTGAATTGCAAGAACTAAGCTACCATGCAACACTTGTTAATATTACAATATTTTTTTTAGCCAATTTATAGTAAAATGTTTACTAAATTTATCATTTATATTACATAGACATATTTCTATTTAGATACCAATTCACAATTCATATTATGTCCATATATCATATTTATATTACTATCTTTACCAAATCTACCATTCTTATTATGTCCAAACATCTTATTTATATTATTATGTTTACCAACTATACAATATATCATGTTCTATATATTTATATTATTATGTTTACCAAATTTATTATGACATCCCATTTAGATATGATGGCCCAACCCTTTTCCACATGGCGACACTGTGTCCACCGTACGAAGGTTGATGCGAATAAACGTTGAGATAACGCGGTTTGTACAGGTTTGGGATATTTCGGATGGTTTACTTGTGGTACAAGTTACCAACTCACACCTGCCGGTTTCAAGCCTTGACTTACTCCCGCCTTTTGACAGCCAACCCTAGTTCACTTGCCATTTCATTTTCACTGTGCGAAGTTCTTTGTTCTGCTCTGCGATGGTTTCTTTGCGCCTCTACTCCTCGCTCCGGCGCTGGGTTCTTCTGGTGCCTCCGACCTCCTGCTACCCTGTGCGTTGGTATTATGGTGAGGGTGACAAGCTGTTAACGCTCTGCACTGTAACTCGATATGTTTACTGTTTCTTTGTTTGCTCTCTGCTGTAACCAGGTTTGTTACACACTCTATTAACTTACCTTTTGCTATTATGACAGGTTCCTCTCAGTCCCGAGCTCAGCTAATCGTTCCGCTTCAATCCGGATTCAAGGTAAGTTCTGGTTCGATGTTAAACCCTGCTTCTCCACCTTTTCCAGAGTCTAACAGGTTCGCTCCTTTGCTCTTCAGGTTATGGGTGTCGGGTTGTTTACAATGCTGCCCGTCCAACTCAAGTAAGTACCCAATGCAACTGTGTCTTTTCGTTTACAGAAGTTCCTTATCGTTTTCCTGTCTCAGGTGCTAAACTCCGTCTATTTTGTTGTTGCAGGTTGCTCGGGTGGTTGGCCGCCGTGGGCTGACGCTCTCTGTGCGTTCTAGAGGCAACCCAAAACCCCTTTCAACTTGGTGTAACAGGTAGGGTCTTGTCCAGCTCGGCCCGTTTGTTAGATTAGTGAACAATCTACGGGTTTTTGTATTTAATGCTCACGCTTCTGGATTGTACATGAACTATATTAAACTGTTTCTTTTTCTGAGGTCTGGTATGTATATAATAACCGTCGTTTCGACTTGTAATCGACCTGGTCCGTCTTTGTTGCTTGGGTTCCTTGAGTCTGTTCGGTTGCCTTTCTTGTTTCTTGTAATGACTTTAATTATCGGAGGACAGTGGTTCGGTGAGCATTCTATGCTCAGAGAACTTATGGTGCGTTTTGTTCATAAAAGTTACATTACATAAAACTCCTGTATACTTTATCTCCAGCATTTACAAATCTTATGAAAAACATTTAAGTTGATATGCTTGTTACCTGGTTTATTGTGATATCGTTGGTTGTCAATCCGCTCTTCCATGTGGGTTAGCTCCCTGTAGCAGCGCCTTCTCTTTGTTGTCTTCTAAATTCCAGTTTGTACTCAATATTTCGTATCACATTCGTATGCTTGTTGTGTATAACTTACAATGGATGCTTAAGAAAATAATATCAATCGAATAAGTTACAGTATGCCTGTTATAGCCTTCTTGCAGTGAATGCTAATACAGAAAACAGTATCAATATATTAGTGTGACAGTGGTTCTTTAAACAAACAGTTTTGCTTCTTTTCAGAGGAAATGTATCTGTCTTTTCTTGTTCCAGGAGAGTTTTTTTTTTTTAAAATATCAGCAGTAGATTATTTCATTTGCAAATAGTATGATTCTATTACAGGGGTTTTTCGTCTTGCTGTGTGTTACTCTCGTGCTGAAGGGGTCTCTCCCCTTTTTCTATCCTTTTCTGTTTTTAAATTACATGAGAGCATAACTGCTTCCCCTATTTCAGTTGAACTGTTCAACCTGAATTCTGTAACTGTCATCTAGTTTCTTTTAACAAAGATTTAACTAAACACTATTCATCTCCTAAGCTAAACAACTTGTAATTAAAAAATGTTCTAAAATAAAATGAAGCAAACAATAATTAAAAGAAAAAGACAACAACCAACTTAATGACCTGTCCACCCAAGCCCGAAATCTTTTTCTTGTTTCTGTTCTTCTTCCGTGAGTCAGTCAACTGTCATGTGTCTCCTCGGAGTTGGATGCTCCTGGATCAAGCTCCCAGGGTGGTAAAAAGTCATGGCTCCGTTCCATGAGGTCGTCAACAGAATAGCCCGCTTTTTGTATATGCGTTGTGTTGAGCCATGAACTGTCCTCTATTGGACGGTTCTTCCACTTGACCAAATACCGCAGAGATTCCTTCCTGCGTGTGTGCCTAGCTACTTGTGTATCCAGAATTCTTTCAATCTCAAGGGGTGGTGCCGTTGGCAACTGTCTCGTCCATGAATTTTCTCCATAGCTGGTGTCCCACGGTGTTGTTGCTGCTGCATCATCCTCCGAATCAGCGACATAGGGGAACAGATCTGCCACATTAAAAATGGGAGAAATACCAATCCCGGGTGGCAACTGTAACTCATAAGCATTCGCAGAAAATTTTCGGATGATTTTGCAGGGACCGATCTTCTTGAATTTTAGTTTGTTGTACTCCCGTTTTGGAAACCTCTCCTTACGTAAATACGCAAGGACTTCATCTCCAACGTTAAACTGAACTTCCCGACGCCTTGTATCAGCTCGCTGTTTATACCTTTGACTACTGTCTTGTAACTTCAGCTTGACCTGCTCGTGTAAATTGCTCATTGCTTGAGCGAAATCTTCCCCATCAGCGCTTCGTTTCTCGAGTTTCCACAAATCTCGTAATTCATGCACTCCTCGCGGATGCATGCCATACAAAATATGGAACGGACTGTAACCAGTGCTGCGGTTAGGTGAATCGTTGTATGTGAATTCCGCCTGAGCAAGTACACGGTCCCATGTCCAGGAATTTTCACCTGTTAAACTCCGAAGTAAGTTTCCCAGACTTCTGTTTACTACTTCTGTCTGACCATCAGTCTGCAGATGATAAGTGGAGTTGAACTGCAACTGGGTATTCAACTTTTTCCACAGAGTTCTCCAAAAATGATCGGTGAACTTTACATCCCTGTCAGAGATAATGGATCTTGGAAGTCCATGCAACCGAACGATATCAGTAAAGAAAAGATGTGCTATATAAGTGGCATCGCTGGTTTTCTTGCAAGGTACAAAGTGTGCCATCTTCGAAAATCGGTCTACCACAACCATTACTGAATCAAAACCCCGTTGTGTCTTCGGAAAACCCAGAACAAAATCCATGCTAACTGAATCCCATGGTCGGCTTGGGATAGGTAATGGCAAATAAAGACCAGTGTTCTGACTGTGACCCTTTGCCAGTTGACAAACTTTACATCTACTCATGTACCTCTGCACATCCCGCTGCAATTTTGGCCAGAAATAAAAATGTCGTACCTGAGCAATCGTTTTGTCTATACCAAAGTGTCCAGCCAGACCCCCACTGTGTTTTTCCTGTATAATGTTTTCCCACATACAACAGTTGGGAATACACAACTGCCCTCCCTTAAACAGCAATCCTTCCTGTATATTATAGTCTAACCACATGTTGTTATTTCTTAACAGAGGGTTTTCGCAAGCCTCATAGGCCTCCTTAAATTCAGTATTGGTCTGATACAGCTCTTTTAAGTGCTCAAAGCCCAAAACCTGCATCGTGCTTTCCTGTAGAAGCAATGTTCTTCTACTCAGTGCATCTGCCACCTTGTTTGCTTTCCCACTAATGTGTTTTAGTACAAATGTAAAATTCTGCAAGTACTCAACCCAAGTTGGATGCTTATGGTTCAATTTATGCTGCTGCATAATGTACTGCAATGCAGAGTTATCCGTAAATAAAACAAACTCGTTACCTAACAGATAATGTCGCCAATGCTTCAAGGCTTATACAATTGCGTAAAACTCTTTGTCGTAGGTTGAGTATTTCTGCCTGCTCTCGTTTAGCTTTTCACTGAAATAAGTGACCGGTCTGTCCTCCTGACTAAGGACTGCCCCAATGGCTGTACCACTGGCATCCCAACGAACTTGAAAAGGTTTGTTGAAATCAGGCAGCCTCAATATCGGTCTTTCAGTAATCTTCTTTTTCAAAATCTGAAAACTACTTTCTGCTGCTTCAGTCCAATGAAAAGGCTGATTCACCTTCTTGATCGTATCCAACATAGGTGCGCAGATCTCGCTGAAATTTCTGATAAACTTCCTATAAAAACTGGCTAGTCAGTGGAAACTTCGGACTTCAAATAAACTTTTTGGAGAAGGCCAGCTAACTATAGCTGCCACCTTTTCTGGGTCCATTTTCAGTTCATTTTCTGCAATGACAAAGCCCATATACACTAATTCTCGCTGGAAAAAGGTACACTTTTTCAGATTAATTAGCAGCTTGTTTTGCTGCAACTTCCTCAACACACTCTGCAAATGCCTGAAATGTTCCTCTTTAGTCTTGCTAAAAATCAAAATATCGTCCAGGTAAACTATTATAAACTTACCATTAAATTCCTTCAGTACCTCATTCATCAGGCGCATGAATGTGCTGGGAGCGTTGCTCAACCCAAATGGCATCACCAGCCACTCATATAAGCCTTCATTTGTCTTGAAAGCTGTCTTCCACTCATCTCCTTCTCGAATTCGAATCTGGTGGTATCCACTCTTCAAGTCAATTTTCGAGAAATAAGCTGCCCCGCTCAGGCAATCCATCATATCGTCCATTCTTGGTAAGGGAAACCTGTACCTAACAGTAATCTTGTTTATGGCTCTGGAGTCAGTGCACATTCGCCATTCTCCTCCCTTCTTTGGAGCCAAAATGGTTGGTACTGCATAGGGGCTCATGTTTTCTCGAATCAAACCTTTGTCCAATAACTCCTGGACCTGTTTCCTGATTTCCTCATGGTCTTTAGGACTCATACAATAAGATGTTTTACTTGGCAGGCTTGCCCCTGGTATAAAGTCAATACAGTGACTAATACCTCTCCTTGGTGGTAATTCATCTGGAAGGTCATCCACCACAATGTCCCCAAATTCTTGCAGCAACTTCTGAACTTCTCTGGGCAAATCTGAAATCTGTGTATGAAGTACCATTGCCTTTGGTCTTCTTATGACAGCAAAATTTATTTCGCTGTCCTCAATCTGTTTTACAAATTCCTTTCTGCCCATCAGCAGTGCCTTCACCCCACTGGTTTCTGATGTATTTTCCTCCTTGATGGGTACAAGTGTGTGCTTGATCCCATCTTTAACAAACTTATAGCAATTGGTTTTTCCATCATGAACTGCACTTCTATCAAACTGCCAAGGTCATCCCAATAGTAGGTGACAGACATCCATTGGCATGACATCGCAAAGGATCTTATCCTTGTACCTACCGATTTGAAACTCCACCTCACACTGTTCGTCAACTAACAGCTGATGTCCTTTCTGCAGCCATGACACTTTGTAGGGAGTAGGGTGCTTCAATTTTTTTAATCCCAGCTTTTCTACCATCTCCACAGCCACTAAATTGTCGGTACTCCCACTGTCAATGATTAGTTTACAGCACTTACCTCGTGACTTGCAGACAGTTCGAAATAAAGCCTTTCGCTGATCCAGTTTTTCAACCTCTTTTGCTGGTTTTAACAACACCTTATTCAACACCAAAGCTTCACCTATCTCTGGTGCATTTTCTGCTTCTTGAGGTGTTGCCTCAGCATCCTCTGGCTGAGTAACATAAGCTCCTCTTCCACCTACCGGTTCACCTTCAGGACAGTCATACGACTTGTGTCCCAATTTGTGGCAACGATAGCACTGGACAATTCCCCTGCCCCGACCATTTCCTCGCCCTCGCTGAGCTGGTCGTCCTTCTCTAGTGCTATTGTCCTTCTCTGTTGTGCCAGCAGACTTGGAACTGCTGCCTTCCTCACTTGAACCTGTACCTCTACCTCTACCTCTACCAAAAACCTTACCTTTCCCCCTGCCAGTTCCACCTCCTCTCCTGGCATTTTGCTTTCGGTTAATTTTCTCCTCTGCCTTTAGTGCAAATTGGTAAGCTTCATCCAACGTTCGGGGTGAGAGGATACCGATTTCATCCAGTATCTCCCCTCTCAAACCATTCACAAATCTGGCTGTTTTTTCTGGGGTATCTTCCACATACCCTGCTCGCAAATTCAACTTATAAAATTCCTCTGTAAATTCCTTAACAGTCATCCCTCTTTGTTTCAAGTTCTGCACCTGTCTGTACAACATGATCTGATAATCTTTCGGCAGAAACTTTTCCTTCAGTTTTGCCTCCATTCTGGCCCACTTCTTTATAGGCTGTTTGTGTAGCCTCTTCCTCTCCGCCTGAATTCTGTCCCACCACAAGGACGCATGTCCTTTCAACTTGGTGGCGGCGAACTTCACTTGTTTGTCCTCACTGGTTTCCTCGAACTCAAAATATTTATTTACTTCACTCAACCAATCCAGTAACACATCTGTAGACAAACTTCCGTCATAAGTGGGTAGCTCATGCCTTGGCTTATGACTGGACAACAAAACTGACTTTAATAATCGAAGTTCCGATGTCACCCCTTCAAACTCGTCTTCTGGTTCAGCCACTTCTTCATCACTATCATCTACTGGGTCTCTCCTTCCCCCAGCTTC
>APFE031234378.1:0-17327 GCA_000404065.3 Pinus taeda
AATAAAATAATAATATTTTAATTCGACGGATGAGATTAAGAGTTGTCTTGATCCTCATCGACGGTCGAGATCTCTTCAACATGGATCACTCGAACTAGCTGTTTGGATCATTTCCTTTATATAGGGTTTTAGGGTGTCATTTCAGATCATCGGATCTGTGAGTCAAAGACTGAAGAAGCTCTCTTGTAAATCTGTTTCTGGTTAATAAAGAAGACTTTGGGGTCCATATCTTGCCGGTGTTACTCTCTTGAATGCTGTGAGATTGTTTAATTTTCTGCATATATTATTTTCAACCGTTAATAATATCTTTTTGTAGAGTATTGTGAGCACATGTATCTTGTTCACTTGCTAGGGTTTGGGTGCTGTTAGGGTTTCTGAAGTAATGGCAGGTATCTCCATTACTTCCTGAGATCTAGCAGCATTTTGCCCTCTTTACTGATGGTTGTTTTGAGCTGTGCAGAAAACATTTTTCTGAAGGGATTTTGTGGGCGTTCGGGGAAGTTCTTGGCTGAACCAGCCAACTCCCACAAGCATTTTTGCCGAGCCCAGTTGGATTTGATCCTGGGTCTATCATTCGGTTTATCTTATTAATTTACATGAGAGATTTTCTGAAATTCTTCACAGTGAAAATCTGAAAATCAATATTTCTTTGAATATTTTTCTGAGCTTATTGTTAAATCTGGCTGTTAAGGGGCCAAATCTGTAATGTTCTAGGGTTTCAATTTTTTCTGTCTTAGGGTTTCGGTTTTATCACAGGTTACAGGTTTCTGTTCTGCTATCAAAGAGATCAAGCATCGAGCCAGGTAAAATCTACATAGGTTGGGCACAGTTTGACGTGGCAGGAGTTTAAAGGGAAAACAAAAATCTTTCTAGCGTGAATCTGCAAAAGAGTAATACAAATCCATCGATGCACTGATTTCGGGTGTAGCATAAGGGTTTTCAAAGGAGAATGGAAATCGATTTTTCCTGATGGGGTTAAGTCTGGTTCCATGCGTGGGTTTTGTCTTATCAGCCTAATCGATTTCTGAGCTGTGCGACCCTGCAAAATAATCAAAGCAAGCAGAAAATCGATTTTTTATATAACTGATCGAGGAGGCAAATAAAGAAAAGGGAAGCAGCTCCGTTGATTTATTCGGGGATGTCAAGACAAATCATGCAACCATCGATTCCTGTTTGAGCCACAGCTGCATCCATTTTCTTTTACAGTGAAGGATTCCAGGATTCGATAGCCAAATGCACCAGCAAACTGAAATCGATCCAGGGTCTTCATACGCTCCAGGTTTGGAAAGATTGGACGCAGGTAAAGGTATTTCGTTCCTGCGTGTTGGCCACCGTACGCTGCCCGTATTTAACTCATTCCATATATGCGTGGGCTCTGGTCAGTCGTCGATCCCGTCTCGCTGCATGGGAGCTCCCTCCGCCTGAAACGTTGCCTTCCCGTCGAACCATCGAACCCGTCTGCTGAGCCTGCACGCATAAAAAAAAATCGACTTGGGTCTCAGGTATAAGGCGTAAGGTAACGCAATTTTTGAGTTTCGTTTGGTTAGTTGATAGCGCAGGTATGGGTTAGTTCGGTTAGTCATGCGATAGGTTAGCGTAGATTTTGGTTTGATTTATTTTGGTTATGTATTTTAATTTTTAGATTTTAATTCTTTTATAGTTTAGTTTTATAGATCCATAAAAAATCAAAAAATTAAAATGTTTAAGTTTTGATTCATATTACTTCTGTTTTATTTTTTAAAATAGTTTTTTTAGGATTTTAATGTTTTAGATTTTAATTAGTCTTAGATTTAAGTTTTGTTAGTTTAGGATTTATTTAAAATATTAGAATTTTGATTTAGTTTTGTTTTAATTAGTTAAGCTTAGGTTTTCATTTAACCTTTTAGTTCAGAATTTTCTTAGGTTTTATTTTAATTAAGTTTCATTTTTTAGATTTTATTTAAATAAAAATAATAAAAAAATATTTAAAATAATAAAAAAAACAAAAAATTTAATTTTTTAGAGTTTTGTGGATTAAATTTTAAAATTTTGTTTCAAGTCAAATTCTTGTCAGAAAAGCATAAAATTTTTGTGGAAAATTATTTTTGCATGATTCAGTGGTTTTCAAATATTATCTTTCATGCTGAAATCTAAAGGTTTCAAGTCGAGACACGAAATCGATATCTAGTTAATGGTTTATGACTTGTGGTGGTTCGAAGTATTCATTTTTTAAATCTTCAGTTGCTGGATATCATTTTGGTCATTCTAAGAGCACTGTTCACGTTTCATGTTTCTATAATCATTTAACGAGTAATCGATTCAATGACAGTCTCTTAAGGCACTGGTCTGCTAATCAAATCATTTTTGTGCTTATATTAAATCGTGTCTCGTGTCTCCCAACCAACTGGTCGATAGTTGGTTTTCATCATCTCACAGGGTCTACCCCCCTTAGCCACGGGAGACAGGCTTAAACGGAGGGATCGGGGATCAAAGTGACAGCCCCCGGTCTGAGCGTTGTCGTGTCAATCTGCGTGACAACAGTACCCTCGGTGGAAAAACATGCATAAAGATTTGTGACCAAGTGCCCTAAATGTGGGATGTTGCCACTTGTCAATTGTGCCTCTTGTTGATGATGAAAATAACACCCTAGTTGTGCAAGGCTCGCAAAGTGTCACTTTGCATCAACTAAAGGTTGTTTCCATTGTCACCTTAGCAACAAATCCTCTCAGCACACCCTGGCACTTAGCACATCTTGGCATGTCACCCCGACACTCTAGCATTCCTTGGAACTACCTAACATACCTTGTCACTCCCTCCTTAGCACACTTAGAACTCGCAGACACTCCCTGTCGCACACTCCTATTCATTCATTTCCATGCATTTAAAACTAGTGCTCCCTTGTGTTTCCCTGACACTCCCAAACACTCCCTAGCATGCATTAGCACACCCTAGCACTTGGCACATCTTGGCATGTTGCCTTAGCCTCTAGAATGCTTTAGCATTGCCTAGCATACCTTCTCACTCCCTCCTTTGCACACCCAGATCTCACTAACGCTTCCTGTTACAAACTTGTATTCATTAATTTCCATGCATTTAGTTTACTTAGTTCTCCCTTGTGTTTCCTTGGCACTCCCTAACACTTCCTAACACACGTTGGCACACCCTGGAAGTTGGCACATCCTAGCTGCATGTTGCCCTGACACTCTAGCATGGCTTAGCACTGCCTAGCATACCATTTCACTCCCTCCTTAACACACTTGGAACTCACTGACATTCCCTGTCACACACTATTATTCATTCATTTCCATGCATTTTGATCTAGTGCTCCCTTGAGTTTCCCTAGCACTTACTAACACCCCTTAGCACGCATTGACACACCTTACCACTTGGTACATCTTGGCATGCTTCCCTAGCACTCTTGTGTGCCTTGGCACTATCTAACATACCTTGTCACTCCCTCCTTAGCACACTTGGAACACCTTAGCACTTGGCATGTTTTTGCATGCCTAACATGACTTGGAACTATCTAGCATGTGCTAGTACTTCCTAGCATTCCCTGGAACACCTTGGCACTCCCTAGCTGTCATGCCCTCATAGATATCCTTAATTATTTTACGACTTGGGAACCCAACCAAGTCATTGGAAAAAAAATGTAGTGTCCAACCTAAAGTCTCCCTTTATCTGAAACTGCTTTGTCCATGCCTTATCACCATTGGCTTGCCTCTTGCAAGTCCTATTATGAACTTCTCCTAAAACACTTCATCCTTAGGACACCTGGAATTCACTGACAATCCTTGGCACACACTCTTATTCGTTCATTTCCAAGCATTTTGACCTAGTTCTCTCTTGTGTTCCCCTGGAACTCCTTAACTATTGGAATTTCTAAGTCTAACTGTTAGAAACCCTTCATGTACTTTCCGATTTATTTCTGCCTACTTGTTCTGATTAATTAACAAGTTATTTACCATATAAATAATAAAAATAAATACAAGTACATGCTCAACACATTATAGATCATCAATTGAAGGAAACAAAACAAGCACACAAGTGACATCGTTGTTTTTGGACCAAGAAAAACCCAATGTGGGAAAACCAATGCAACTATCTGATGGTTTTATTATTATGAAGTTTCTGAATATCTGGGTGCCAAACCGGCTCACGCAGCAGAGAATAATCTTGGAAGTAGTACCTCTCTACTCGGAGGAAAATATTTTAGTTGAAACCTCGGATAAACACTCTGACAACTCCCAGCTCCAATTTGCCCCACGAAAACCCCAACATTAGCCTCTAGGGATTGCGTCAACACTTTCTGACCCAGCATCACCCTAGCTTGCCCTGCGTCAGCCTCTAGAGGCACTGCGTTAACCCATAGAGCCTCTGCGTCACCCATGCTGACTCTTTGAGGCACTGCCCAACTCCTGGTTGCCTCTACATGAACCTCTAACTGGCTCTGCATCCCTCTCTCCTAGCTTCTGCGCTGATCCTCCTGGTACTATCTATGCCACTTTTCTTTTGTATTCACTGCCCCTCAGCTGCAACTCTGATCACTCTTTCGAATTCCTTAACAAACCCTGCCCCAGAAAATCAAAATCTTGATCAACTCGATGTGTTCTTCAAGTGACCCTCAAGCCTCCTCTTATACTTTTCTCGTTGAAAATTCAACGACCAAGATTAAGTCCCTAATCAATAGCTAAGAATAGATCTGGCTTGATCCATGACTTTAGGACCATTCTAACTTAGTTTTATATTAATTCATATTAATATTTTAAAAATATTAAAAATATTAATTATTTTAATATCTCCCAAACTGGTTAGATTCTGTCTAAACCATTTTTGGGTATTGGATATCTCATGTGCTTTAGCCTCTCCATCAATTTTCGTGGCTAGAGCACATCCAATGCTACCCCAAATCAACACTCCCTCTTAGCGAGGACTGTGCTCTAGTAATACTCCTCACTAAGCATCACCCTGATCATCCGACATCAGTCGCTATGCTGATGCTAGGCCTGCTGCACTATTGCATCATGTATTGCTAACCATGGCCCTGCCACTGCCATTGATGCATCTGTATGGCAGACCCTCTCATCATGCTGCCCATAGCACTGCCACTACTATCTGCTGCACTGCAACTCAGTTACTGGGAAGTAAGTAATTGATCTCCCAACTTTGACATCTTTGTCAGGCTAGAGACACCCTTGATGTTGAAACTCCCTCTGTTGCTGACAAGTACCCCTTCTCTGACCTTTGCACGGCTGCAACAACTCCATGCATCTCGCAATGCTGCATCATGCTGTCTTGGGAATTTTGCACTGTAGCTCCCTCTGTCACTCCATCCACATCCATCTCTACTAACATCTACTAGTACTACTACTCCTCTTCGAGGCTCCTGTAGCAAGGTATAATCCAAGAGGCTGGGTACCTCGAGGATCCTACTCCTCGTCGCCTGTAGTCCGTCTGACTACAACTCGATGTCTCCCCACTTCCGCTCAAGTGGCGTGTGAGCACTCATGGTGCGGTCATCATCTCTCTCCACTTCCTTCTCCGCCCTTGTTGGCATAGCCTTGGTCTCGGAAGCCTCTCCCTTGCTCTTCTTCCTTGGACACTGGGTCGCATAATGACCCAGTTCCCCATAATGGAAGAATTTGACCTTGGAGATGTCCTTCTTCCATTTCTCCTACTTTCCCTCAGATGCTAGGGTAGCATCCTCGTCTTCCTCCTCCTTGATTATGATCCCCTTGCCACTGCTTCCCACCTTGCTTAGCCTTCTGATCTCTTCTTGGCGAAGAGCTGCCCACAGTGCCTCCCAATCTGGAAGAATCGACCTGCCTAGTATGCTTTCGACAAATGCCTCCCAATCCTATAAGACTGCATTCAGGGTTATCCTCGCCATTAGTTCTTGATCTAGCGTGGCCCCTATGGAGGTCATCTGATCCCGAATCTCCTTCAATCGACTGAGGAAGGTGTCTATCTGCTCCCCTTTCTGCATCTGGTACGATTGCAGCTGATTTTCAAGTAGCATCCTTCTCTGCACAGAAGTATGCTGGTACAATTTCTTTAGGACCTCCCACATCTCATTTGTCGTGTCCTTTTCAGCAATATGTGGTACTACATGGTCCTTGACCCCATCAAGGATGATGCTCTTGGCCCTCGCCATTGCCTCCTCATACTTGTCATTCTCAGCTAGGTCAACTGGGATCGCTATCATCTTCAAGGAAAAGTGCTTGACATGATTCTTGTTTAGAACGGATAAGATTCTGGCCTTCCAGACTATGAAGTTTGAGGCTCCGTCCATTCTGTCCTGGTCTCTTACCCCGTTCACTGCCATCTCGTTGCTCCTCTATTTCCCTCCTGGAAGTTCTTGGTGTGACTCCCTCTGAGCCTTGATTTCCCTCCTAGAAAACCTTCTGCCAATGTCGAGATGCCCCCACTCCGATTGTTAGTGCAGCTGCACCACTAATTCGGATTTCTTGGCTAGAAATCCTCGGCAGCAACTCCCTCCTCCTTGGTCTTGCCCTGTTAGGTATTGTTCTGACTATAGTACCCCACCATCTTGTAAAGACTAAAAAAAACATATGTAAAACAATAAAAGAGATTTTAACCTAAACCTGTAATTATTTTTCTAAAATCGGACAGAACTGTTGAAAGTACCTACCTGTGCCGTGCAGTTGATGAAGCCTCCAGCTCCCTGCCTTGGTTACCAAAAGACCGAATCCACCCAACCAAACTGAGCAGAAACTGGCTACTTAATCCAGTGAGCTTCTTAGCTGAAGCCGACTGTTCCCCCGTGCCTAGAACCTCAGAACAATTACGACTCTCCCTGTGGGTGATTTCCTCATAAATAATGTTCCTCCTTCCGATTTTCTTCCCTCTGTCCTCCTCTAAATCTCTATTTCATGGTTTTTATCCCGTTGCTTGGCAGTGGCCGCTCTTCCATCCGCAGCCCACCGCTCAGTTTGTTGGTGACACGCTCCATGTCACGTATCATCTCCCTTATCTCGTTTAAAGGTCACGTATGTATATGTTTTATATTTTAATAAATCATATTAATGTTTTTAAAATATTCTTTTAAATATAAAACATTATATCGTATATAGTCTTATGATTTAATAAATCACATTGTGTTTTATTAAAGTATCTTTTAATATAAACATTATAACTTTATCTTAAGTGCCCCTTTTAATTAATTTCTTATATATATTTTTAATCATTTTATTAATTTATTAATATAATTTTTATTAATAATCCGAGATATATAATTTATTAGCCCTCTTTTAATATTTACCCATACATTAAGCAATATTGATGGATGAGTAGAACCTTTATTCAAAGAAGTGTCATGGTATTTAGTACTTATAGTTAATTTAGTATATAATACTAGTGTGGTGTATGCGACACATGCATATGTAGCTTTCATATGCATGCATCGTATCACTGCTATTATTTTTGCGTTCTCTATATTTATAGATAGGTCGTTACATACACTCCCCCTTCAGAAAACTTCATCCCGAAGTTAGAGTTTTTATTTTATATGATTACTTATGATAGCAATTAGTACATTCTTCTTAGGATTGTAAACCAAGGTTAAATTCTTATTTAATATAAGGATACTATAAAATTGGTGTTTTGAATACTTTTGGGTTTATAATTTTAATGGTTATGCCTTGCCCTAACCAGGTTCCCAAGCTATTCAAAATCATCCTATCCTTCCTAATCTCTTCCACTCCCATCCTATCCGTCCTCTACTAGAGTATGCCATGGCGTCAGTTTTACTGACTTAACCATTCATAAACTCTAAGGATGACAACGTCAGTTATATCGACCTGATTCCCAGTAGGCATCTAGCAGTCATCATCACACATCTAGGGGAGCATGATTCGCACAGTCCTCCCATGACTCCAGGGTTCGATGGATAAACGGTGGGCAATACCTCCACCCTTCCCAATAGAATTTAGGGTTAATACCCTATCATAGAATCTCTTCGAGCCTTAATTGTTCTGAGGTTCTGTCATCACGTGGTCATTTTGGTAACAGATATTATCTGCAATCATACACTTGTCCATGCGTTTATAAAATGTGAATTAACATATTCAAAATAACTTATGTATAATTCACATATGTCAACTACAGTATAACATATTTTTTCATATTGTATTCATGTCATTGACTTTCATTTAAAATGTATTTATTCTTTGATTTCTATTCCATCAATCATATTGGCATGTATAAATAAAATTGAATTATAATATCTTAATTCCCATCAAAAGTAAAATCATTTAAATGTCTTAAACTTTACTTTGACAACTATAATTTAGTAAGATCAATAGCATATTTTTTTTTTGGTATCCATGTACCAACAGAATTTAAACATATATTATGTCATAAAATTTCACGTCTATATATGATCATTCAAAATGGTTCCGAGTCTCTGATTTGCAGTAAAGTAAATATATACTAAACATAGTTTAAAGTTCTTCAAAATTGACACAGATTAGGGTATTTTTGACATATGTCCTCTGTATCTTCCCAAGTCGCCGATCCAGGACTATACTTGTCCCGCTGGACCTTAACTTGGTCTACTAGATGATTCCTGAGCTGTCAAACCCTATGTTCTAGTATACATAATGGTTCGATCGACATGATTCCCTCGTTCGATACCTGCAGTTCCTTCCATTGAAGGTGATGATATTGATAAGCTATATAATGTCTTAATACAGATACATGAAATACATTATGAATTTTATGCAAGTGAGGTGGCAGGGCAAGATGATAGGCGATTGGTCCAACTCTTTCCATGACTTTAAATGGTCCAATAAATCGGGGTGACAACTTGGTCCCTTTTCCGAATCGAATAGTACTTTTATTTTGTTTGATGCGGATGAAAACCTGATCCCCTACTTCATACTTCCTACCAGTTCTCTTAGCATCAACATAACTCTTTTGTCTATCTTGTGCTTCCTTTAATTGTTGTCTAATTTGTCTTACCTGCTCTTCCATTTCTTGGATTAATTTTGGTCCTATTATCACTCGATTTTCTAACTTGTTCCAACTTAATGGTGTTCTGCAAGGTCTGCCGTATAAAGCTTCAAATGGAGGCATTCCAATCGAACTGTGGTAACTATTATTGTATGCGAATTTGACTAAGGGTAAGTACTTTTCCCAGTGTGATCGCAGATCCATAACATACATTCTCAACATGTCTTCAAGTACTTGATTTACCCTTTCTGTTTGCCCATTAGTCTTAGGATGGTAAGCAGTGCTTAAATTTAGTTGAGTTCCTAAGGCTGACTGCATGCAAGTCCAGAATCTTGAAGTGAATTGTGAATCTCTATCGGATATAATCTGCTTAGGTACTCCATGAAATCTGATAATTTCATTTATGAATACTCGCGCTATGTCAGCAGCTTCGTAAGTATCTCTTATGGAAATGAAATGGGCGCTTTTTGTTAATTTATCCACTACTACCAGAATGGCATTGTGTCTTTGAGAAGTAAGAGGTAGCCCAGTGATAAAATCCATAGAAATAATCTCCCATTTGGTCAAAGGAATGTCGTGAGGTTGCAAGAGACCAAACACTATAGCCGCTATACCAAATTGTAAAGACCAAAAAAACATATGTAAAACAATAAAAGAGATTTTAGCCTAAACCTGTAATTATTTTTTCTGAAATCGGACAGAACTGTTGAAAGTACCTACCTATGCCATGCGGTTGATGAAGCCTCCAGCTCCTTTCCTCAGTTACCAAAAGACCGAATCCACCCAACCAAACTGAGCAGAACCTGGCTACTCAATCCAGTGAGCTTCTTAGCTGAAAATGAATGTTCCCCCGTGCCCAAAACCTCAGAACAATTACGACTTTTCCTGTAGGTGATTTCCCCGTAGATAATGTTCCTCCTCCTTCCGATTTTCTTCCTTCTGTCCTCCTCTAAATCTTTGTTCCGTGGTTTTTATCCCGTTGCTTGGCAGTGGCCGCTCTTTCATTTGCAGCCCATCGCTCAGTTTGCTGGTGACACGCTCCATGTCACGTATCATCTCCCTTATCTCGTTTAAAGGTCACGTATGTATATGTTTTATATTTTAATAAATCATATTATGTTTTATTAAAATATTCTTTTAATATAAACATTATATCGTATATATGTCTTATGATTTAATAAATCACATTGTGTTTTATTAAAGTATTTTTTTAATATAAACATTATAAATTTATACTTAGTGCCCCTTTTAATTAATTTCTTATATATATTTTAAAATTATTTTATTAATTTATTGATATAATTTTTTATCAATAATCTGGAATATATAATTTATATAGTCCTCTTTTAACATTTACCCATACATTAAGCAATATTGATGGATGAGTAGAACCTCTATTCAAAGAAGTGTCATGGTATTTAGTACTTATAGTTTATTTAGTATATAATACTAGTGCGGTGTATGCGACACATTCATATGTAGCTATCATATGCATGCATCGTAATCCTGCTACTATTCTTGCGTTCTCTATATTTATAGATAGGTCATTGCACAGCTTCACTCTGCAACTTGCCCACAGCCTCCTAAGCCCCAGCAAACTGAAGGTTAGAGCTTCTAGGCTCTACACAATCCCGGCACTAGCAAAATCCACACCTCCTGGCCACAGGTGTCAATCAAACTTGATGATGCAGGCACTACGTCACCCCTTCCTTGCTGCTTCTCTGCTAGGAACAACTTCTATCACTCGGGAAAGCTGTTTTCTGTTGTTGCTACTCTTCTCGGTTGATGTACTCAGTTCTCCTGTAATTTGCAACCACGCATTGATATCATGTTGGAATTTATAAGTCTAACTGTTATAAACCCTTCATGTACTTTCTGATTTCTTTCTGCCTACTTGTTCTGATTAATTAACAAGTTATTTACCATGTAAATACTGAAAATAAATACAAGTACATGATCAACACTTTACAGATCATCAAATGAAGGAAACCTCTCTACTCAGAAGCAGATATTCTGGCTCAAACCCCGGATAAACACTCTGATAGCTCCCAGCTCCAATCTACCCCATGAAAACCCCAATGTCATCCTCTAGGGACTGCGTCAGCCCTTTCTGGGCCAACATCTGCCCAACGTCAGCCTAGCTCACCCTAGATCGGCCTTTAGAGGCACTACATCAACCCTTAGAGCCTTTGCATCACCCACGCTGGCTCACTGAGGCACTGCGCAACTCCTGGCTGCCTCTGTGTGAGCCCTGGTTGGCTCTGCGTGAACCTCTGGCTGGCTCTACATACCTCTCTTCTGGCTTCTGTGTTGATCCTCCTGATACTATCTTTGCCTCTCTGCTTCTGTATTCACTACTCCTCAGCTGCAACTCTGATTACTCTTTCGACTTCCTCAGCAAACCCTGCCCCTAAAAATCAAAATCTTGATCAACTCGGTGTGTTCTTCAAGTGATCGTCAAGCCTCCTCTTATACTTTTCTCGTTGACAGTTCAACGGTTGAGATTAAGTCCCTAATCAATGGCTAAGATTAGACCTAGCTTGATCCATGACTTTTTGACCATTCTAACTCAGTTTTATATTAATTCACATTAATATTTTATTTTCCCTAAGTTTAGACTTAGGGATTCCATTAAAAATATTAATTATTTTAATATCTCCCAAACTGGTTATATTCTGCCCAAACCATTTCTGGGTATTGGAGATCTCATGTGCTTTAGCCTGCCCACCAATTTTCGTGGCTAGAGCACATCTGATGCTACCCCAAATCAACATTAAGACTCCTCAACATGCATTGACATTATCTAACATGTGCTAGCACGCCTTTTCATTCCTTGGCCTTCCTTGACATTTCTTAGCTATCATGCCCTCATAACTACCCTTACGTTTTTTTAGACTTGGGAAACCAGCCAAGTCCTGCCTCGACTACAACAACTTGACCAAGTTACAATTACTACAACTAGACTATGCCTTGTTCACCTAAGAACTTCCTATAACTCATCTTAGGCTACTCATGTCCAATCTCAAGTCACTCCCCTTAACAAGTTACCAAGTCAGGGCTCATGTCCAACCATGGCCATAAAACAACTAAGCAACATAGTTTACATCTTGACATGTCATAGCACCTGGCACGTCTAACAATCCCTTGAAACTATGTGGCGCATGTTAGCATCCCCTGCATTCCTTGGCATTCTTTGGCACTCCCCTAGTGTTTCCTTGGCACTCCCCTTGTGTTTCCTTGGCACTCCCTAACACTCCATAACACGCATTGGAACACCTTGGCACTTGACACATCTTGGTATGCTTCCCTAACACTATAGCATGCCTTAGCAACATCAAGCGAACCAATGACCATCGAAGACTCCACGCACTTTGCCATGTGGAGGTGAATTTGTGACACACCATGAGGAGATCCATCACCCAGCAACATTGCAGCTCGACATGTACACCAGCAGCAGCATGAATGTGCCAACACTGTCATGTTGAACATGTCATGAGTCATGTCGTTCACATCTGTACGGTGGTCCTTACTATCTATCAATGTAATGTAACATGGAAGTCCAAGAGATCCACTTGTTGTATAAAGAGTCGTGTAAAGTCAAAAAGTCATGGAAGTAAAATAGTAGTTAGGGTAGTCGAACAGCCACAAGGGTTAGTTTCACCCTTGGCTATAAATACCCCCTCATTTGTACATGCAAAGGTTTCACCTCAACTCCTCTCACATAGCCAAGAGAGTCTGTAATATTTTCTTTGAGGAGTAAGTAGTGGTTCCAATGCCCCTCACATGGGGTTAGTAATGTATGTTGTAATGATGTGTCTTGGAATTTTCGCTTAATTTAGAAGCCTGCTAATAGGCCAGCATGTTTTCACACATGTATTGTAACTGTTGTAAGACTAATCTTTAACACTTGTGATGCATGTTTCTTTAACCTGTGTTTCACATTTGAACTATTTCACTTGTTGTAATACATAATCTATTAATGAAAATGTGTTGTATATGTTGTTACAGTTGTCTCGCCCATGTAGACTACTCTGTTGGACCTCAGACAGGACTTTCACATAAAACTTGTTGTAAACAACCATTGCACTCGTGTCGAATATTCCACTGAGTGTTATACATGTCATCTTCCCTTGTTTGTTGTGACTGCCGCATCTGCGTGGACTGCTCCGTTGGAAGCTATGCACATCTTGTTGTGTTGTGTGTTCCTAGTAGCATTGGGACTTCTCCCAACCGACTTGGGATTCACTCTCACCCTCTCCCTCAACAGTGAAAGAACCATTGGCACAAGTGACACTTACACTCACCAGGCACGTGAACCTCACTTCTCGAAGAAAAAGAATACCACTCTCCTGTGCTGACAAGCAAGAGTTGAGGAAAATCCTTAAGATAATGGCAACCAAGCCATTGTACCGGATGGGACTCCCACACCAAACAATGTGAGGTCTAGTTGGGAATTCATACTGGGGTCATCCCCTGAATGTTGGTGGGTCCAGCACTGTCAACATAGTAGAAGCTAGAAAACGAGTGCAGGTTGTAGCCTTCAACAGGTAGATGCCTGCGTACTAGAAAAACCTTGCACCAATGCAAAACTTGTAAACACTTTTTATGATAAGAAGATTGAAGGCTGAGACGACAACAACTGTGGGGTTTTCCCACATTGGGTTTCCACTTGAAAAATCCTGTTATTCATGTGTGGTTCTTATGTGTGTTGATTTATTCTGTTTTTACTGCATCTCTTTATTGCTCAGTAAATGCATCACACTCTATTTTAAGTTCAACAGACAATGGATTAGTTGTTTTACAAGTTTATTTTGTATACGATGGTTCCATTCATTATAGCCGCAGACATACACTGTTTGGTATCTTTAAAATAGCATATACAGTTTGAAAAGAAAAAATATTATTTTGAAAGTTTAAATACTGATTTACCCCACCTCTCAGTGTTTTTCCCAACAATTTAATAGAATTATATTTAAAATAATGAAATCTACACTATTAGGGTTTTATTTATCTTTAGATTTTTGGATATGTAGATTATTGTTAATTGTATTTGCATCCAAATAAAAATTATTGAGAAAATAGAGAACGATGAAATAAAAACTCAAAAACCATGTTTTGAATGAAAATATGACCTAGGAAACCCTTGTGGGAGAAAACCCAACTGGAAGTTGAGGTCGCTTTGCTCTCTTTCTCGAAATAGAAAATGGTTATGATTACAAGGAACTATGGCATGTGGCCTGTGGGCTACTATATTTCACAAATCCTCTATGTGTGTTCTATCTCTTATCTCCCTTGGCTGTTTTTTTCATCTATGGAATAAATGCACTCGAAAAGAATGGAACCCATTTTCCTCCTAGTGGCTTGATTATAACACAACCTAATAGCCTACTAGTGGCTAGGTTTGATTACCTCAACTCTTAACCATAGTTACAATATGGGATCTTCTAGATTCTTCTTCATCATAATCATGTGGATAACCTATTTTACATGAATAATGAGGGATAACATGGCATCCTATCAAATTATGGTGGTGAAAACAAGAAGGTCAACTTTTGAGTTGCATAACATTTTCATACAAACTCCTATTGAAGATATTCTTACGTCGTTGGAAAGGTAGTTACGTGAAGAATATGAAACGAATGGGAGGCAATAAATAAATAGAGTGTTACACCCAAAAAAAACTGGATGATGCCTCAAAATGATCCTATAAGGTTTCAAAACCCAATTTAACAAACTAGGCCCCACTGGTAAAAATGGTCCTGTGAGTTGATTCCTCCATTTTTTCCACTCTGAAAGCATCAATATGGATTTTAAACAATATAATGATCCAATTCAGATCACAAAAATCACCTTTCCTAGATCGATACACATTTTTACTTTTGGAAACGTGCATGCACAAACGTTTCTCTGCTGAACAAAAAATGTATATGCATACACACACTTCCTCTAGTTAACCCATGTACACATGCATTTCTCATGAAATGAGATCACATACAGATTTTTTTTTAATCATCAACCTACCAATGATTGTTCCATCATTGCTAACATCAATTCCAACACCAAATTATCAACATTGGTCACATTGTATGGCATGTAATGTGAAGATAATTTGTGTGAGCACAAAACTTTTGAAAAAGGTTGGATTTAAAGAAGATGATAAATGAAAAACTATTATACGTGATATAAAATGCTTAGCCCATTATACACCAAGCTTCAAAATGAGGAATTAAAGCAAGAACCAAATTTAAAGGTTGGGTTGAAGGAAGTGTGTGTGTGTGTGTGTGTGTATTACGTTGTTAAAGTGTAAATATGAACAATGGGTAAAAGGGAGTTATAGATAATAAAGATCACATTGGTAAATGAAATATGGATGGGAAAAGTTATATAAGAGTGTGAGATAGTAAAGTCTATAGATCCGGAAATTGGGATTTGAAGGAAGAGTTAGGTTCAAAATAATTTTTTAATGAATTATTGATCAAATAAAAGTTTTTTAATTGGATAAGATTGAGGTGTTTGCAAATAATTAGAGAGGAGTAGATTGGATCAGAAAATATTAAACATTGGAGAGGATTGAGGTGTCTATAGAGAATTGTGGAGGAGTAGAGTGGACTAGATAATATTAGAGATCAAAGAGGATTAATGTGACTGTAGAGAATTGTGAAAGAGAAGAGTGAACCAAAGAAGAAAAGATTGAAAATCAAATATTAGAGGGGATTGATGTCTCTTATAGGTTGGTGTCTATAAAGTAGAAAAAGGGATTGGTGTCTCCTGTAGGTTGGTGCCTACAAATCAACATAAGGGATTGGTGCCTCATATAGGTTGGTGCTGACAAAGAATTAGGGGGATTTGGTATATCTTGTAGGTTGGTGCCTAAACATATTGTAGTAGTAGGTTGGTTCTTAAAAAATTAAACCAATTAAAATAAATTTTGTGGTTTCCTCCCTCACGGGTTTCCACATATATCTTGTGTCTTATGTTCTACTTATGAGATTGATCTTTAATTATGCTTAACTATTTTTAAATAAGTAAAACTTGTATTATAATGATTCACACCCCCCACCCCACCCTCTTAGTATAATTGTGAATCCAACAATGTTTATCTCTAATATGTGAGTTTATTGCTTCGTTTCTATCGTTAGTTACCTTGTTAATTACAAGCATCATTTTAGTGAAGAATCTCACACTATATTTCTACTAGTTGCACTTAGAAATCCCATCCTCCATTAGAAAATAAAGGAACCCATGTCTATATTGTAGTATCTTCTATTCAATTTACAATATGTTCAAGATCTAAGGTTTCCATGAATTTAATCTTTTGGGTTAGTAGCTAGGTTTCTAAACTTAATTGCAAAGAAAATACCAAATTAAAATTTGAGACTATTAGCATTCACATCTAGTTTGCACACAATGTTTGTGAGATAACTTGAGGTGATATACCTCTTCTATAACTTCTACTTTGCAAGCAAACCTCTCATGAAGGCCATACACACCGAAGTTTCTTGGTTGTAGCATTGTCCTAGTGCTTAAGGTTGTATCAAGCCCATACACATTCTTGGGTCATTTATCTCTATTCTAACAAGCATGCAATCTCTTCCTTTGTTTATGTTTTGAATGGTTGGTTGAAGAAAATGATTGAATTGATTAATTATACACAAATGCATTTATTCTCACCTTTTGCAATGTTATATCTCCAATAACAATATTTTTTGGAAAATATTTAAGTTGTCTCGTGTAGTATACCTAGGGGGGATAGTATGGGGTACATAGGGAGGTACCCAAGGGAATAATGTAATAATGGGATGGGCCATAGTAATAAATAAAGTGGTTAACTAGTATCATGTAAGGGACCACAAGTAGTTAGCAATAATGTAATAAGCCCATTGTATTAGATAGATTGTATTGAGGGAACCATGGTAATGACCCATGGTATTGTATGTATGAGGCCTATATAGAGGCTAGAGACTCCCCATTGATAGATGTCAAGGAATATTGTATGGACAAGCATATTAACAAAATTTTTGCAAATTTTTGCTTCATTTCATTGTCTCATCTATTCCTTTATTGCTACATTAATAATGGCAATTATATGTAAGCTTCAAATATAATTTATATATGTTTCAATTATGAGTCTCAATAACATGAAGGAGAACATAAATGTTCTTTATCAATGTTGCAATGAGTTATTGCATATGTCGTTATAATTACAACAAAAGGAAATTGGAATGATTACTATTGGTTGTTGTAGCATTATAATAAACATTGGAGGATTACATTCATATGGATGTTGAAAACATAGGCATTGAGGAGAGCATGAGCATGAGCATCTCTCTCTCTCTCTCTCTCTATATATATATATATATATATATATATATATA
>APFE031234382.1:0-11462 GCA_000404065.3 Pinus taeda
CCACCTTTTTCCTAAAATTATCATCTCGTGAGACTACATTGTTGTAGGAGTGGGGCCATGTTTTTCCTAGACTCAGCATCTCGTGAGACTACATTGTGGTAGGAGGTGTTCACCACCTCTCCCGTCGACTAGGAGACCATAATTTGATGTGAATTAAGGTAAAAATGAAGTCTTAGCGAAAAATTAGAGTGGGTTATAGAAAAAAGTTTGAAGGTTGTAATGCATGTAAATCCTAAATCTAGCTCATCAAATTTAATCTTTAGCAAGAGGTGCTCCACCACCATATTATAATTAATTCTCATTATTGATTTAGTTAATTAATTAAGCCACCTTATTTTTTTATATTGTATATAAAACATTAATTATAGCATTGTACCCAAAATACAAAATAATTAATTGTAATATTTATATAGCATTATTTAATACATTTTATACAACATTATAACTATTTAAATAAGAAATATACGAGAAATATTTAAATAAATTAAAAAGGATTACAAATTTAAAAAGGGAAAGCCTAATTCTCCCATTTTTTTAGAAATATGGAAAATAAAAAACGTAATTCAATATATCATAAACATTATATAAAATAAAAAATAACAAACAAACATGTGGCATTCATGGTGAGGCATCCACGTGTGCGAGTGTGTTCAATGAGAAGAAAGTTTGTCCATCTGACCGAGATATGACCGAGATACGACCTTGGGTGGTTCGCTGGTTCTTCCATATCTAATGCGCACCTAGAACCTTCAAGCCTTAATACAGCCTATATCCAGTCCCAAGTTTGATCAACGTAATGGTTGTATTGAGTCCCAAGTTTCATCAAGGGAACTAATTTGTTTTCTTGACACGAAAGAAGTTAGGTAATTAGAAGGAATAGGTACCCTCCACTCTTCGTTAGATTTTTTGGAGCTAAGGAGCAACAGAAGGATGATTTGACATTTTGATATGCAGATGAATTGAAAGTAGAGTTGCAGGTGATCTTTCTTTTATTTTTAGAGCATTTATGAATTTTGTGATTTTTCAACAAGCTGGTGTTAAGTTAAAAATTTTAGAGGCAAATAGGTTTTCTAAATAATACTAAGAGTTATTTGTAGAAATTGTTCCCAAAACATCTAGATTATTTTAAAGCAGTGTGTAATATGTTTAAAAAATTCCATTCATAAATTTGCATATAAATACTTAAAATCCCTAAAAAATACTTAAAATTCAGAACAAAAATGGTGAAAAGTAAGTAACTCATATAAATACTTAAAATCCCTAAAAAATACATAAAATTCAGAATAAAAATGGTCAAAAGTAAGTAACTTTACGGGTAAAGACATAGAAATTAGTAGCCAATTTTTCCAACAATTTTATTACCTAAATTCATGTACAGTGTTGCAGTTCATTACTTATATTCCATTTTCAAGTTTGTAGAGCTCCAGGACAGGTTGACGCCACAGGAAAGGTCCCCTGCCCAGCTCTATTCCCAAGGTAAGGTGGAATCCCCAGGCAAGGTTGAATCCCCATCCTCCCATCCCTCTAATCATCCCATTAGATCATCCCATGTTCTCTTGCTTATGAGACTTTTGATTGACTCCAGGGCAGCTCCTTAAGTGTGTGTGTGCCGGCCGTGGGGGTATGCCTGTGCACATGTACGTATCCCTGTATGTGTCTGGATGGGTATGCCTGTATGCGTATGTGCGTGTTATCGTGCATGTGCGGAGATAGCGTGATAGTGCATAACAATTTAGAAACTTGCTTTGGCCTTCTTGTGATATCTAAAAAAATATAATGCTTTTACACTACCTTGATATCCAAAAAAAATATAATGCTCTAAAAATATAATGCTCTTAAACTACTTTGTATTGAGTATTGTATTAAAAAATTACAAGTGTTTTTAAAACTAGTGGAAAACCCAATTCTAGTACAACTTGAAGTGCCATAAAAAAAATTTATTTGCAAGTTTGTTTATTTATGTTAAAATTGAATATTTTATATCAAAATATTTTTTACAGTTTGTTTGTTTATTAATGTTTAAAATTGAATATTTTTCATAGTTAGTAGTTTTATTATTTTTAAGTTGATAGTTCCACAGTTAGTTTGTTTAATTTATTTATGTTTAATTTGAATATTTTTTCCAATAGTTAGTTTATTTATATTTAAATTAAATATTTTATTATCTATGTTTAAATTGAATATTTTTAAGAGTTAATTAGTTTATTTATGTTTAAATTAAATATTTTATTTCAATTTTTTGTTATACAAGATATTTTTTAAATTGAATATTTTTCACAGTTAATTTGTTTATTTATATTTAAATTGAATATTTTTCACTTAGTTTATTTAGTTATTTTATTTAGGTTTAAATTAAATATTTTATCTCAAATTTTTTTCATTGCTTTATATAATTTATGCTCGATATTTTTTCTATACCCGAACCATTTACCCTCATTTACCCACAAAAACACTCATAAAAGAGAAAAAAAACAGTGTTTTCCATTCTTCTAAGTTTCCATAGTATTTAGAATAACCATGGGTGTTTTTTAATCTTATAAAAGGTATGTGGGAGGAAGACCGGAATTTTTAGTACCATTGGGTAGTAAAGACAACTTAATGGTAAGTCGTAAGTCGTAATTCGAATGGGATTGTATTCATGACCCTCTCACCCAAAAGTGTTTTGATAATTTTTATTTTTTTATCCACTGAGAAAACTTAAGAGCCTATTTCAAAATATTTTTGCAGACGCCCTTGAAAAAGCAACCGCGCTCACTTCCTCTATACAGGTTAGTTGTTCACTACAGCTCTGGACTCTGTACTTAAAGTTTTCCCGTTTAATTGTCAATGTTAATTCAATTGCTTCAATTGAGGTGAAAAGGCGGATGAAGTTCTGACCCGTAACAACCAAGTCACCTTTCTACGGAGAATAAACAGCGGGCTCTTCCATCCATGCATTCATCATATGGCAATTCTTGGCTGTCCAGAATGTTTATCAAATCTGTATTCAGCTGAATCCGTAAGCTGTGGCTCGCCCATTTTCCGTCAGGCAAATAATACGTACGCAGCGGCTCTCCCATTTTCTGTCAGGCAAATTTGTCCTTCGAAACATCAAATTAATGGTGGCAGATATCCACAACGACATTTTCTGCGAAATTTCACTTATGGATGTTTCGTATAGGGTTTGTTAATTTCACTTGGAACGCATATTCGTTTGTTATTGATACTGATACCTGAATTCTTTATCAACGCGCTGTCATTCAACATCAACGAGTAGTGATAGGCGAGTTATTGACTATCAACGCGGTAGTGATAGGCGAGTTATTCACTATCAACGCGGTAGTGATATGAGAGTTACTAGCAGTATATGCGGTCAGATATGCCAAATGTCCCCGCCGATATGCGACCTTTACATAACGCGAGCTATTTCCGACAGGTATTTCTGGATATCCGAGCAATCTTTGCCGGATACGCTAGTAATTTCTGGGCAATGCGGTTTGGTTATGCCGATATGCGAATTATGAGGCTGGAACGCGACCTATCTCTGCCGGATATGCTACTTATCCTTCCCGTATAAGCGTCTTATCTAGCCGGAGATAACTGGAATGATAAATCGCATATCCGGCAGAGATAAGTCGCATATCCGGCCGCTCGCGCGGAAATATCTCGCATAAATGGCAATGGTTACTGGCATTGCCCCGAATGAACTCGCGTATAACGTGTCGGAAATGGTTGGCGGCAACCGTAAATGGCATAACCGGGCATATCCGGCTAAGGTTACTCGCGTATGATAGGAATAACTCACTTATCATACCCGTTGCGGATAACGGCGAGGGCAATTTACGCGCGTATGATACGAATAACTCACTTATCATACCCCGTTGTGGATAACGGCGAGGGCAATTCACGGGAGTTATCTCGCGTTGCAGATAATGGCGATGGTAATTACGACGCGTTGCATATAATGGCCATGGTAATTCACGCGAATACTGGGTTGCTCAAGCCATAGTTGCTTCGAACCCTTGCCATCGTCTTGCAATTTATTATTATTATCATGCTTTTGATCGCATAGTCTTATTGCTGGCTACTCTCATGAATAGACTCAGAAAATGCCGCAAGACCCTGCCTGTGTATATCCACTTGGGGCTCTTTATTCTCAACCCGCCCTGTAAATCTCCTGTGTACGATTTCTAGTTTCTAGCAAATCTAGGATTTGGCGCATGTGTTGGGTGGATTGTGCCTGCTAGCACTGTGAGCCACATTTGTGTGGCTATCTCGGCGAATGTAGGTGACAGCCTCGAGGGACTTTTCCGGCAGCGATTCCGACCGTGAAGGAATTTTTACCAACCAGCTGGCAAACTCAAATGATAGATTCTTAGCTCAAAACCGCTAGAAGCGTGTGACTCCTAATACCTCATCGCCCCAAAGATTCATTTGAAATTGAATTTCAGGCTAAAATTAAAGATCCAAGGCCTTGGCCTTTAATGCCACCTTACATCTGAATTTGAGGGTAAAATTATGTGTAGCAGCCCTAGCATGGGGCGCTAGATTTACATTTAGTAAGGATTTAGCTCCTTAAAGAAAGAAAGTACCCTGCCCGGAGCTAGACTTACAGTTAGTAAAGAAAGGAGCCTCCCGGCTCCCATTGACTTCCCTTCTTTATAACCGCATTGCCGACCAAAAAATTGCCCATTGTACTCAAACATACACATATGTTCCCTTGCAATCATACTTTTAAACATCTTTATAAGTCTTTAGGGTTTTGAGTCAGCACATAGCGTTTTAAGTATTTCTACAGATTCTTTCTCATTTAAAGGTTTATTTTAAAGAATCTAGAGAGAATGTGTAAAACATTGGTACATTTGTCTATGTATAATCATTGCTATCTGCAACCGAAGGCCTTTCAGAGGACTCTGATTTTCTGTATAGCAATATGGATTTTCTCTTTCTCAATTTCCTCTTTCTCTTCTCCCCAGCCAAAGATTCTTCCTCACCTCCAACCATACACTCTGGGTTTTATGGGCTTTACACACTCATTCCAAACCTTGGAACGCCTCATTGATCAAATGAGGCTCAAGAATCAATCATGGTACCTGGGCATGAACATATAACATCAAATCTATGCAATATTTTCGTTAATTTAAATGTGAAAATATGGTAGTTTTCATAATTTCAAAAACAAATCCAGTTTCAATTTAGTAGTCACTAACCATAGTTGAATATTAAATATATAATCATGGTAGGTAGCCATGGAGGGTGAAAGATACTGCAATTAATTATTTTTTGATGGAGGACTCTTGTTATACTAAGATTTTGCATATGTTTATGTTGACCATATTGTGTTTGTTTGATTCATGAGACATCTTGAGTCAAATACATCAAACAAAATGTTTGATGTTCTCCCAATTTTATCTCTTTATTTTAATTTTCATTTTTTTAGTAATTTTGGGGAGGCCATTCTTGATCTATGTGATTTCCTCTGTGTTTGTTTGAGTCATGAGACAACTTGAGTCAAATACGCCAAACTGATGTTCTCCACTTTTATATTTTTATTTTCATGTTCATTTTTTGTAATTTTGGGGAGGGCATTCTTAATCTATGTGATTTCCTCCCAAAATTCGGCCTACATAAAAAAAAATGATCACTATCTTATCTCTAATATGCATAGTGTTCCAATTTAGATTTTAAAACCCCTAAACTTGATAACATGTTTTGGGTGACTATCTCAAACCATATATATTTACAGGAATTACTTATCTTTTTCAACATAGATATACAATTGTGTCAAATATATCTCCTCCTTTAAGTCACCATACTCCAATGATGTCTCAAATTTCCCCATCCTATCTCTAAATCAAAAGTTGTTCCTACACATAATAAGAACTTGATAGATTTTATGTTGCAAGAATTATTTATGTTTCTTACCATAGATATACAAGCCATCTTTAGGAGGCCATTGTAGTCTATTGGATGTCCTAGCAAAATGTCCCCTACATAAAATTTAAGAAATAAAAAAATTGATAACAAGAAAATGACCACCTTCTTGTCTCTAATATGCACGTAAAACCCTTAAACTTGAGAAAAAAAATAGAGCACAATCTTATTTCTAAAAGGAAAATGACCACTATCTTGTCTCTAATGCACTTAAAACCCTTAAATTTGAGACAAAATAATCCAGATTTTGATAACATGTTTTGGGTGACTATTTGAGACCATATAGAGTTACATATGACCATTACCTTGTCTCTAATATGCACTTAAAACTCTTAAACTTGAGACAAAATTAATCAATGTTTTGATAACATGTTTTGGGTGACTATTTGAGACCATATAGAGTTGCATATGACCACTATCTTGTCTCTAATACGTACTTAAAACCCTTAAATTTGAGACAAACTAATCCAGTTTTTATAGCATGTTTTGGGTGACTGTTTGAGGCTATATAGAGTTGCAAGAATTACATATCTTTAGTAGCTAGGGAAAATATCTCAACTAAAACAACCAAAATATATCACTCAGTGTGAAATATTCTCTTACAGCTAATATCACCTTGTAATTTTCAAAAAAACAAATTATGTTTTGACCACTCCAAAATATTCTTTCACAACCGATGTCACCTTGTACTTTTCAAAAATGCTATTGAAATTATCTTTTCATTGAAAACCCATTTTCATTCATGTGATTATCCATTAGGAAACCATACTTTGGTACCATTCTTAATAAAAAGAAGAAGCCATCTTGAGGAGGCCATTTTTAATGAGTAATATTGGCGAAACAATTCTTAGTCTATCTTAGTCTATCTTAGTCTATATAATGTCCTCATAAAATATCCCCTACATTAAAAAAAATTGGGAAAAAAATTGCTAAAATAAAATGACCATTATCACATTTCTAAAAATGATAAAAATAAAATGACCATTATCTTATCAAAAATAAAATGACCATTATATTATCTCTAATATGCACTTAAAACCCTAAAACTCTAGACAAAATAATCTAGCTTATGCTAGCATGTTTTGGGTGACTATTTGAGACCATATAGAGTTGTAAGAATTACTTATCTTTTTAGACATAGATATAAAATTGTGTCAAATATATATCCTCCTCTAAGTCACCATACTTAAACGAAATCATGTCTTCACATTCCCCTATCTTATTTCTAAATCAAAAGTTGTTCCTACATATAATATCAAAAGTTTTTCATACATATAATATCTAAGAACTTGATATCTAAGAATTTGATAGATGTTATTTTAGTAACCACTCAAGTGTGTTTTGACAACTTAAAAATATTCTTTCAAAAACAATATTACTTTTCAAAGATGCTATTGAATTTATCTTTTCCTTAACACCCATGTGCATTCAACTCAAATATGAATACGTTTTGACAATTTCAAAATATACTTTCACAACTAATACCACCTTGTACTTTAAAAAAAAATGCTATAGAATTTATCTTTTCGTTTTACACACATTTCCATTTGGATCCATGTGTTCATCCATTAAGAAACCATACTTTGATATCACTTTTAGTAAAAAATGAAGTCATATCCTTATACACCCATTTCCATTTGGATCCATGTGTTCATCCATTAAGAAACCATACTTTGATATCATTTTTAGTAAAAAATGAATCCATAACCCTATACACCCATTTCCATTTGGATCCATGTGTTCATCATATCATTTTTAGTAAAAATTGAAGCCATATTCTTATACAAGCCCAATTCTAGCACTCCTTCGATTTTTATATTCTTTTATAGCTATAGGCTCATTTATGTAAGTAAACAAATGAAATATACAATTGAAATTGGATAAACTATAATTGCATATATCTAGTGGATTTTTTTACTAAGTTCACCTTCTCCAAGGCTAAGGTGGAGTTCCAATTTCCTATTCTAAAATTCTTTATACCTCCTCATCACTATCATCATTAAACTTTGGTCCATTATCTCTTTAAAATTTTCTAATCTTTGGTGTGGTTGCTAAAGAACTAAATAAACAACTAGCTTCTTCTCACCCTCTTCTACTGAAGACTTTAGTTTTCTTAAAACAATATTCTTATAATTAAAATTCTCATCTACATGATCATAAAGCTTCTATTCTTTTACACTCAACCTCCTCCCTTAAAATTTAGGGATCACTCTACATGACTCTAGATAGACTTCCAAATTGAATTTATTGACCCAACTAAGTCAACTTAACTTAGTTAATTGTTACAAGTTGCTATGAGAATATAATTACAATTTAATTCCTAATTTAATTCAATGAAAAATTAAATTAAGATTTTCTTGTTGCTATTTTCAGCACAGATAACACTCATATGATTATTTATGGACAACTAGCCTCACATGAATCTTATCCATGTTCAATTTAGTGCTATTTTACATCTAGACTAATAATATGAAAATGGCTCATTAGGTGTGAGGTACATGAGCCTTTTTCAATAAAGTGTTTTCATTAAATGTTTAAGGTCATTGTCTCATGGATCATAAGTTGAATTGGATGAATGCTCAATTTTCACTATATTCATCTTCCCATGCTTCACCTTGGTTGTTACCACTTTCCCTCACTCTAATGTGACCCTGCCTCACTACTTTACATCCTCGGGCACAAACTAGTAGGTTCTAATTGACATTGCATGCATGCGGCAATCCATACTTAGGGTTTTCCATCTCTCCCCTATATTCACATCCTATATTTAGGTTTATTTCTATCTATCAACAAATATGAGCTTTTAATTGAAATCACATGTGAGTGGAAATCCATACATAACGTTTCACATCTCTCCCTTATATTCACATCCCATATTTAGGTTGATTTCTATCTATCATCATTATTCATTTTTTTTCTCATTCTTTAGTATGGATCTAAAAACATTTTTCCCCATCATGTTGAAATCAAAAAAATTGGTAGAGATAAATTAATTGCATGGAAATACTAGAGTGTGATATCTAGTCCCCTCAATGTTCCTCACCCATTTCATTGCTAATCCCTCAGATATCTAAATAAAGGAGAATTTGACCATCTTATCCCCAAAAGAGAAATGGAATGATTCATATTCATGTGGCTTGTTGTAGGAGATTTTTTTTTTAGTTTTATGAAGAAAAAGAAGAACAAATATACATATAAATACAAACACAAATAAAAAATATGTATTATAGATAAAACAATAAAGTGCAAGGTTACACAATTATATTATCATGGATTGACACTTTAATGAGGTTGGGAGATTGGGGAGAAAGTCCAGATTCACACCAATCATAGGTCAGTGAATTAGATTCATTTAGGTCCCTCTTGATCACTAAAGGGGTGGGGGTTATGATACCATTGGTTTAATAAAAGTGGTTTCTTGCCACTATGTGAGCATATAAGGAAACAAAGGTTATGAAAATAGGTAAGTATGGACACATATTGCTCAAAACAAGTAACATATTGACATGCATTTAAGGTGTATGGATGATGTGGCACTTTATGTTAGCATGATGTCATTAGTGACATCACTCAATTTTCAAAATTTATATCAAACAAAAATAACGTGGCCTTAGTAAGTGAATAAGAGAGAAAAAATTAATATTTTACCATGAACAAACAACACAATTGATTTCGTAACAAAAATGCCAACTCTTCCAACACATTCCCAACATTGTACATTGATCTTTAGGTCAACAAAATTTTAAAGAAAAATTCGATGTAGTCCCTTCCACTATTATTTATCCTTTTAAAACCATGATTAAGTATAGGAGGTATAACCTTACACTCCATGAATGTGTAAATTTTGAAAACATGCCATTAGTGGGCCGCGAGGAAGATATCTGTGATACCCATTGAGAATTGTATTTATCTCAAATCACAAAAGGAACGTCAAGTAAACTATTAATTTTCCACTATTTGATGTTGTTACAATCACTTTAGCCTAATTCTTAACTTCAAACATTAATAAATAGAAATTTTATATAAAACTATAAATGTAATGTACAATAAAAGAGAATGAAAAGCAATGAAAAGAGACACAAGAATTCGGTCAAAGACAAGGGAAAACCCCACAACATTGAAATCCCTTTCAAATTATTATTCTTATTAGATTGGCATAAAATGTTCAACAGAGAGAGTACAATAATTCAATTCATCAATGAATCAAAGTCAATCTTCAAATATCCAATAAAATCAATCCACCAATATCAAATGATTAACCAATAGTCAAATATGGTCAAAGTGAGAGTTTGTAATTCTATCAATGTAAACAATAGTCAAATGTGCCCTATCTAGTCCATGAGTCAAATTTCAATATTCCCTCTAAGAGCTTGGTTAACATTCAATGTACCCAACCTCCAATGCTGGTAAAAGTTAGCCAAAAATATTCAACAAAAATATTTCAAAAGAGAGAGACAAATCTATGATTCACTCCCCTTTTGGCACCACCAGGTACTAGAAGGCATTGGGAACTCTTTAGGAAGGTTCCTAAAGATGGATCAAGAAAGAATGGACAAAGATATCTTCCCATATGCACGCATATGTTTTGAGATGGATTTAAGCAAAGGACTTCTTGATCGAATCCACATGATACATAAGGACTTCAAATGGACACAATAGTCAGATTTTGAAAATACTACCTTCAAATGTCGCATTTTCCATCAAACAGGGCACCTGCAGAACACATGCAAACAAGAAAAGAAAAAGACAAAGAAAAGACCACAAAAGCAAAAAGGATGGAAATTCATCGAACCTCCTTCTTCAGATGATGAGGATGAAGAAATGGATGAGACCCAACAACAACTAGAGACATAAAATCAACAAGGTTCTCAAAAGGATGGAGAAGAGAAGTAGAATGATTAGAACAAAAAAGCATAGATTCCCAATAACTCAGTAGTGGTCTTGATCCATGAGAACCAACACGATGAGAAGAGAAACAATCAAGGTCCAGGTGGAACAAAGTGATCACATATGTTTGAGAGGTCAGATTCAAATAAAGAAGGCCAAAAGATTTCAGGAAATAATGAGCTAGCAATTGTTTCATCTAATCCATCAATAGGGGTTTGGAAAAAAGTCCAAAAGTAAAAGGAGAAAAAAAAAACCAGTTTATCTTGTCAAATGTATTTTTTTTATTCTAGCTACTATGTGTGCTTAAATCACATACACTTATCCTTGAGACAATATTTGAATGCACTTGTGCATCTGATCTATGTAAAATTTTATTTTTATTAATACTAAGTTGTTGAGTTTTACCTTGAAAATATATATATAGACACACACACACACACACACACACACACAAATCAAAAATATGTATTATAGATACAACAATAAATTGCATGGTTATGAAATTATGTTGGGAGATGGGGGAGGAAGTCTAGATTCTCACTAATCATAGATCAATGAATTATATTCATTGAGGGCCCTTTTGAACATTGATGGGGTGGGGGTCATGATACCATTGGTTTAATGTAACACCCTTTTCCCACTTCTATCCAAGCAACGAGTCA